>CAOJBI011142069.1:0-12544 GCA_948277035.1 Euphorbia corollata | reverse complement strand
TGGCACGAGGTACGTCTGAGTTACGGCGGTGGGTGGTCGACTGTGGCGGTGGCCGGCGAACAGAAGCAATAGAGCGGCGAGATCGACTGGCGAGAGGGAGAGGTGGCGCGATGAAGTTGTCGACCTATGAGAGGTGGTGAGAGGCGAGCTAGGCTGCGCGATGGCGATGGGGAGCTGTTAGTGAGCAGTGGCAGGGCGACGAAGACGGTGGTGATGGTTGGCGAGATGGGTGGTAGTGCGGCGAAGTGGTCGAAGGTTAGGGATTTAGTTTGAGTGCAGTAGAATCAGGGAATTAATTTGGGTGTTTGGTATTTGGGAATTAGGGAATAATTTGGCATTGAATATTTTTTTTTGTTACAAACATTAGTTGTAACTAACATATTTTTTGTGTTAAGTTTTTTATGTTGTCACTAAAATTATTTTTGTGACAATAAATTTTTATTATCACATGTTCTAATTTATCGGTTACAACTTACATTGTCACAGGAAATTATCAGTTACGATTATAAAATATTGTCACAAAACATCGACTATACGTGACAATTTTACATCAAAAATTTTCCTAAACAAATTTTGTGACAACATGATTATTATTGTAACAAATAATTGCTTTTTGTGACAATAATTTTAGTGACAATAAAATTGTTGTCACATATAACATGTTTTCTTGTAGTGCGCATAAAGCTGGCCGCCCAAGCATCAGCCATTCCAATGGCTTGAAAAATAATCCTTTCGGCATCTTGAAGCTTCCCCTCAAAAATAAAACCATTCCTTCTTTTCCAGCAAAACCAACAAATTATACCAAACAACAAACCCCAATTAGAGTAACATGCTGCTTGGCGAGTCCAAATATTATAGCCGATCCACTGCTGCAAATTTCCAACCATCATACGCCCAGCACTGCTCGGATCCAGTAAGCTATTCCAAATTTCTTTTGACATGGGACAATCTCTAAGGACGTGAAGAAGACTTTCCGGTTCAGCCCCACACAAACTGCAATGCTTACTGCAGCTTAGGTGTCTTCTCCAGCGTTCTGCATTAGTTAAGAGGCAATCTCTAAAATAGAACCAAAGAAAAACTTTGATCCTTTCCGGCCCTTTCCATTGCCAAACCACTTTCCAATCCGTAAAATTACTAGCCTTCTCTTCGTCACCCAGCTGGTTGTAAGCTGAATTCATCGTAAATTGGCCTGAATTTGATCCACGCCAAAAACAAACATCTTTCGCATCCATATTAATGGTAACCTTACAAGACGCTATTTGATAAAGACAAGAAATCGGAATTTTGCTGTCAAACATAGGCCAATTCCAACCACCATCCCTAGAAATCATATCAGATATCTTCAGCTCCAGCTCCGCATCCGAAAGAGGGCAATAGGCAAGAAGGTGAAGCGGACCTAAGTCCCCAACCCACGAATCAGCCCAGAAACGGATTTCTTTCCCACTACCAACGCTCCATTGAATCCCCAAACTGACTTCGTCTTTGACCTGAACTAGCGCTCTCCACATTTTTGAAACCTGATGTCCCGGTTTTATAACCGCATCAGAAAAGCTAGAACACTTATACTTAGACATCATCATCCTCACCCACAAAGAATCAGCATAAGCAAAAAGATGGAAACCTAAATTCATGAGAAAAGCAGTGTTCATAAGCTTTAGCTTCCTAATACCCAACCCACCTTCGTAAAGGGGGCGACAAACCTCATTCCAATTAACTAAATGGACCTTGCGAGAACCTCCCACACTACCCCAAAGGAAACCACGAACTAACTCTTCAATCTTACTACAGACGGAACTCGGCAATCTCGCTGTTTGCATCAAGTAATAAGGTATAGAGCATAAAACTGACTTAACCAAAGTTATCCGACCCGCAAAAGCAAGATTCTGAGCATTAAACCCATTCAAACGATTTTGAATATTTTCAATAAGAGGGAAAACTTTCTAATCTCAGATCTAGACTCATCAAAGGGAACCCCTAAATAGACACCTAGAGAGCTAGCCACTTTAAAATCGATAACCCCTGAGATATCCCTCCCTAATTGGCGAGGAGTGTTTTTTGAAAAAACAATTGTTGACTTCGCTCCACTCACCCTACCACCCGAGTACTTACAAAAGCACTGCTTTTACCTTAGAAATTTGCCCCACGCTAGCTTCTGAAAATAAGAGAATGTCATCTGCAAAAAAGTAAATGAGTAAGAGCAGAGTCTCCTCTACTAAGCTTAATCGGTCTCCATAAACCATTGGCCACTGAGCGATTGATCCCATGCGCTAGTCTCTCGATGCAAAGCACGAACAGATATGGGGACATAGGATCTCCTTGACGAATCCCCCTCGAAGGTTGAAACACTGGAGTCAACTCCCCATTCCAAAGAACTTGCATACTACATCCAGTAACACAGTTCATAATAGGCCTAATAATATCCTCTGGCATGCCAATATCTTCAAGAGTATCCTGAATGAAGTTCCAATCCAATCTGTCATAAGCTTTCTCTAAATCTATCTTCATAGCCATCCAATGTTTCCTCCCCTTTTTTGTACGCATGGAGTGCATGATCTCTTGAGCCACAAGCACATTATCCGTAATATGTCTACCAGGGACGAAGCTAGACTGATTAGGAAGAACTAGCTTAGCCATGACACTCTTTAATCTATTAGCGATCACTTTAGTGACAATTTTCAGCAACACTGTACACAAGCTTATGGGGCGAAAATCTGAAAACGATTGAGGATTCTTCTTCTTAGGAATCATGATAATAAGGGTGCGATTGACTTCATCATTTACAGCTCCACCCTCAAAGATTTGCCGCACAAAATGGCATACCTTCGGCCCTATTTTATCCCAGAATCGCTGGTAAAAACCCGCATGAAACCCGTCAAAACCAGGAGCCTTCCATTGCTGCATCTAAAACAGAGCAAATCTAACTTCCTCATCTGTCATGACTGAACTCAAACTAATCTTGTCTTCTTCATTTAGCAGTGGAAAGGATCCTCTAAAATGGTTGTCATCCTCCCCCTCAGTTCGTTGCCCCAGACCGTCAGTCTCGCGAGAATACAAACTCTTGTAGAACTCCACCGCTACCGATTTTAAACTATCATCATCATTACACCAGCCATCTGTCAAGTGCATCCCTACAATCATATTCTTCCTTCTCCGGTTTGTAATAGACTTATGAAAATAAGACGTATTCCTGTCCCCATACAGCATCCAGTCCTTTCTTGCTTTCTGATGCATCAAGTCCTCTTCCTATAGGAGAGTTCTCTCATATTCTGAAATTAAATCTTTTTCCACTCGAGCTAGATCTTCAGTCCATCTGTTTGCCAAACATCGTTGGGCTCCCTCAATTCGCCTCTCAAGATTACGTTTTCGATATAAGATATTACCAAAAGTGTCTCGATTCCAAACTCTGAGCATATCCGTAACCTCCATCAAGCTTCCTAAAACATCACTACCTCTATTCTAAGCACTTGAAACCATATCTGCCAAAGAATCATGATCCAGCCAGCAGCGTAAAAAATGAAAGGGCTTGATGCCACTTACAACCCTTCGGTTCTCATCGATGGTAATTAAAAGAGGACAATGATCTGATCCTATTCTTGCAAGATGTCTGACACTGGTCATTGGATAAGATTGTGCCCACTCAACGTTACCCAAAGCACGATCTAATCTTTCCATAAGCATACCTCTCCTCCAAGTAAAACTTGCCCCAGAGAAACCCAAATCCACTAGGCCGTGACCATAAACCAACTCGGAAAACCCGCTGCTCACACGAGAACGCGAAGATCTACTCCCTCGATGCTCATTATTAGACAGAAGGGCATTGAAATCACCTGCAAGCATCCGCTTATTATTCATCGACCTAGCAATCCTAGCCAAATCCACCCAAAGCTTCATTCGACCAATCGGGTTCGGGCTCGCATAAATGGCCGAAAAAAACCCCACATCATGGCTATCTTTCCTGATAAAGGAGTGTATAAATTGATCCTTATTTTCAATAATTTCCAGCTGCACCCCATCATTCCAAAGAAGCCAAATACCTCCCGCAAATCCCGAAGCTTCCACTCTATGAGAATTATCAAACCCCACCTTACGAATAATACGATTAGCAGTATTACCACTAACTCTAGGCTCCAACAAAGCAACTATATCTGGCTTATAATTTTTAATAACCTCCTTCAACGCGCAATAAGCACTCACTACACCTTGAACATTCCAGATAAAAATCTTCATATCCATAAAAAAAATTGGTAAAAAAGGGAACTAAACACAAAGGAAACTCAAAAAGCAAGTTCGTCAAGGGAAGCCATTCTTCCCCCCCCCCTCCCGAACAAACACCCTCTGCAAAAGAAAGATCTTTCTCAATAGCATCACTCCCCTTATTTTGGTCTGCTGCAGAAGTGGCATTTTCTACGTTACTCCTGTTAAGTTTCTTCCTCTTTTTATCCGGCCCTTTCTTGGCTGAAAATACAGCATTATGAAGTGGGAACATATTTTCCTTCCTAAACTCAACAATGGCTTGTGAAGAAGAAGAATCCTTTATGGTCTTAGCCACCGAGTGAAACGCTAGATTCAGACCGAACCAATTATTTGAGACTTCATTAATCGGGACCCTATTGTGCTTGCTTTTTACACCTATACTCTTGTCTTTATCTTTCTGTAAACCAGCAGCTCCCTTATGCTCACTAACCATATCACCCAATTCTATGCTCTTATCTTGCAAGCTCGCGCCAACCAATATATTCATAGCATCAACCTTCTCTTTGCCCTGTTTTAGCCCTCTTACAATCTGTTCCAAACCACAATCACCCCCCATAACCATCTCAGCCTTATTACTATTAGCATCAATAATAGAGACATCATCATCTGCCTCATCACTTAGATTTTGAAACCGAGAGCCCCCACTTTGATGATCCCCTCTAGTCTTACCCATCCGCTTCATCTCAGCATTCTTCCTTGGTCCTCTCCGAGTCGCTTGCATCCAAGGACCATAGACATTGCTTTTCTCATTACTGGTATCCTTTTGTATCCCATCCGCTCCCATCTCTACATTATCTTTTCCACGTTCTGCCAGTTTAGCCGCTTTGCAATTCTCTTTTAGGTGACCATACATGCCACAATAAAAGCAAATATTCGGTAACCCTTCGTACTCAATTAATTGGACTTTTCCTTCAATCTCTAATCTCGAAACCAGTGGTTTCATCAGGTCCACATTCACAGCTACCCGAGCATACTTTCCTCTAGCACTCGTTTTAGTGTTCTTGTCAATCTTCACTACCTCCCCCACAGCACCAGCAATAGCTTTTAGTACACTAGGGATATAATACTGTATTGGTAACCCTGGAAAGCGGATCCATACCACCATCGACGTAATCTGTGATTTCGAAGAGTCAAATTCCGAAGACCATGGCACTACAGTTAGATAGTGCCCAAAAATCACCCAAGGTCCATCCAGAATTGCCCGGAAGTAGTCTGTTTCACTTCCAAACCTAATCATAAAATAATTATTACCAATATCCACCATAGAGAAAACACCACTCAGTTTCCACAATTTGATTAGCTGTGCGTGAAGAGTTCTGTAACCAATGCTCCTCCCCATGAGTTTCACAAAGACAATATGTTTCATGTTTTCCTCAATCAAGTTGTGAACGCGATCCGAAAACGAGATGGACATAATACCATCCAAAGGCGTAACACAGACATCATCATCAAGGAGAGGGAAATCCTTATTTGTATCCGAAGCACGCCCACCATGCTGCGCATTCAGTAGAGTATCCTTGAACGTGGATCTGGTGAATTGGGCACCCCCTGTCCCCTTGATCTGCTCTCCCTGTTTCGAGGATCTTCCTACTTCCTCCATCATCACATCATCTCTTCCTTCCTCTGACATCGGGGCAACCTCTCCATCCGACCATGGTTGCGGCTGCCGATCTGGACTCTCTGTGGTACCTAAGTTGGAATTATCTGAAGACCTGGATCCGTTCTCCATCGCCAAGTTACTGTTCACAGAGATCGCCCTCACAAAATTTGTCTTCTTTTAACTAGTATGCTGTACTTTCTAAATTTGGTGGATAGTATAGTTTAGTATTTTAAACTCTTTTTTAACTACGTGAGGATGATGAATGATAATATTTTCTTTGTATTATATATAATTAAGTATAATTTGTTAACTCTTGAAAGACATCACATATTTTTATAATGGTATAACATTATTCAATTTGGGTATATAAAATCTCATAGATTTGTTCGTGGTATTTATTTCAAAATTCTCACATTAACGGAGAATGTAGCATTTTTTCAACTTTCTAACCGGTTTGAGATGTTTGTTCGCCAACAATCCTCTACTCGATATAAGCATCGCCGGTCTCCCATTGATCGATCATTCCACATTTCCACTAATAGAGGACAGGGCCTTTGGCCTCTGTTGAAACAAGTCGATTAATCTCATTATCAGCCGAAGCTCCGGAAAGAAATCGCAACAGAGGTAAAAATAACATTACTGTTTTTTAATATTTTATTTTATTACTTATACCAATTAACCAGCAAAAATAATATTCTAATATAGTTGAAATTGTAAATAATAATCTAATGCGTAGCCAAAAACTAAAACCAATCAGTTATCTAAATACTAAAACCAATCAATTATGCAAATAACAAAGATTATTCATACTTTATACAAAAATCTCCCCAATTCACCAACACTATTATATTTTATGTACAATTGAAATGGATTTACTGGCATAAAGTCATTCTATTAACCAATTAGAAATACTGATTAATCTGTCTTTTGGTTTGTTTATTCTATTCAATATAACATAAATATACTATTAAATTAATATAAACGCTTTAATGTACAGAGGAAATTATACCATTTTATTAAAAATATAAACAATTAGTATTATGTTTATTATTTGAAAAGATTGTTGGATGGTCCATTGAATAGCGATATTGGCGGGTTTTAAAGAACATTTTTCTGCGCGTTCACATGGTATTGACATTGCAATTTGCAAAGTCCTGCTTCAGCCAACAGAAAAGTAAACCACCTTATTTGTTGGTATTTTAATGTAATTGCGTTAACTTGTATTTGTCCAATGGAATCGTATTATAAATCATTGAACAAGTAGGAGAATGCGGAGTGCATGCTTGATTCGAGTTATAACACGAAACGCAGAAATCAGGGTACATCGGGGTCTCAGGGGCAGCGCCCGAGATGAAAATTCTGTTTCGTCATAAACAGTCCGAAAAGTTGCGAGTTTTCAGTTTTGGCGGTCGATTATGTTTCCTATATATAGGACCGTTGGCACTTGGCAGACGTTTTGTCTGTTGCAAAAATTTGATAGAAACACTTTTTTTTATTTTCGATACACTTTTCACAATAAATTGTGGTTCTTATTCTTGATTTCTTTGATTTTATCCGATTTAATCATTCGGTAGTACCATCGAAATAGTTTCAATCTGACAGTGTTTTCACGACTTCAAAGATATTCGAGTTTTCTTTTTGTGCTTCGTCTCTTGCTACTATCAGAATTTCCCAACATAATTTAGAACCAATAACTAAATTAATTAATTAATTATAAATCCGCTTCGTATTAATAATACAGTGATTCCTTAAAACGAAAAATATTTGTCGGAATAAACTACATTAAAACGAAAATTGGTGGGAGTAATAGTTTAACAATTATTCGTTTTAAGGAATATTCCTTAAAACGAAATATTTGTCGGAGTAGTATTTTAACAATTACATTATTTCGAAATTTCTTTGCCCTATAATATAAAATAAAGCTCCACCCTCCCACCAACTTTCTACGGGTTTGACATACTCACAAGTCACAACTATTATTTAACCATTACCGTTAATTAATAGGTATTATCTGTTTCCTAAGTCCTATTTTTATACCAAAATTTTAATTCTCCTATCTCCTCAATTGAATTTATACTTGTATAAATACAAGGCCAAAGTCAAAGTAGTCAACTTATTAATTTAGTGTGACTATTGTCATACACTCGGAAAAAAATCTGCTATCCCATTTTGGATATTTTTTTATGTCTCTCACTTGATGCTTTGAATATGTAAGATACATATGAAAGAAGAATTAGAAAGTCGGAAAAAGAAAATGAAAAGAAAATATAAAATACAAAAAAACTACATGTAATTAATTAAGTGTGAGATATATAAGGGGACACTAATTTGACGATAATAGAAATTTTTCCAACTCATTAATAGTTGAGATCAAAACTTTGATTATAATATCACAGATTTGATTCATACAATAAATTATGCTGTGAAGTGAAAATTTAATTTTCTCTAATTTTATATAAATATAGTTGCGTAAATTTTTTAGAAAAAATATGAGATTATTTAAATGTAACATAAACTTCGTTAGATTTTATAATTTTTGGAAATTACTTTTATGAATCCAATCCCGTTGAAATATATCAACTAGTATATGGTATTTTGAGTTTCTTCCAATGCAGAGGAAAACAGTAAATTACAGGTGGAATTTGGTAAATAAATATAAAAAAACTGTGTTGAATATTCCGATCCACCTGTTGCTGACCTGTCATGTACACCTCTTTTCATTTCATTTTTTTTGCTCCCTGGATCTCTATAAATAGCAAACATATTTTCTTTCTTCTTCCTCATAAAACCAACCAACCAGAGCTTTAAATCAAACCAGAGCATTAAAAAATGGCTTCCTATGCAGTCTCATCAGGATCCTGCAGCTTTTCTATATGCAACATTTCTTCTCTAAAATCATCTCTCCAATTCTCCTCTCAATCTTACAATATTTCATTCAATTCCAATTTCTCTAAATCACCTCTAAAAAAAACTCAAATTCCCTACAAATCGGCTCCAATCATGGCTTCCTTATCCGATGCCGTTTTCGTAAGTACCGAGAGCTACTACGATTTACTCGGCATATCGGAGACCGATTCAATCAAAGAAATAAAGAAGGCATACAAGCAACTAGCGAGAAAGTACCACCCCGATGTGTCGCCGGCGGGGAAAACAGAGGAGTACACGCAGAAGTTCATTATGGTACAGGAAGCTTATGAGACTTTATCTGATCCGAAAACCAGAGCTTCGTACGATAGAGATATGGCGAGTGGTTTGTGTTTGCACGCTAATTTGTCGGCGAGATCTCGCCGGTACGGACCTGGAAACGACGATATGAGTGATTGGGAACAGAGATGGCAAACACAGCTAGCTGAATTGATTAGAAGAAGCAATTCCAAAGATTTCGAGAGTTCGAGTTGGGGAGATAGAATGCGTCGGCGGAACAGTACTTACTGTAATTAACTTAGTAAACACAGTTCAATCATGATTAATTAACACAGATTACAGCATCAACACTGTTTACTGCCCTCAGTAATATTAATTAATGTATATGTATATACTATATAGTACAATATCTACTTGTCTCTTGTAAATATCAAGTGGTGCATTTACGGAGCCAGAATTTGGAGTTCGGGGGGCACATTATGTACGAAAAGAAAATTGAGTTGAACTCGAGAGTATGACATAAAACAAAATCATAATGTTTCAAACCTTTAATACATACATATATTTAAAGTTTACTAAAATTCAAAAGAAACTAATAGATACACTGTACAATTATTTTTTCTTGATCGAACCTGAAATAGGTGGTCAAATATTCTTTCGAGATGTTAAGTTCTGGAAACATTACATAATTGTCTCGGTTTCAATGGATTTGAAAGTTTCTTTTTCAATGAAATACAATAGACAATCAGAAAGTAAGTCATCACTCATTCGGTTTCTCAAATCAGTTTTCACAATATTCATAGTTGAAAAACATCTCTCAACACTAACAGTTTCAACATAGTGTTATTGTCATACTAAGTTTACTAACAATTAAATAATCAAATTTCTCATTATTGAAAAATTCAGCATCAAAGCATCAAATATTTAAATTAAAACCAAACAAAAATGATCAATTAAACTCTCCCAACCTTCAATAATGGGTTTTACTTCTCTAAACTAACTTCAATTTCACATAATTCAACATTGATTCCATCGTTTAGCTTAAAATCCAATTATTTTAATTAACACTAAATCCTATTTACACAATTTATAAGATAAAGGAAAGAAAAGTAAAAAATAATTACCGGTGAGTCACTGTTCCGACAACGACGGTGGTGCTGGCGGCGTGCCGATGGCTAGTGACGGCGGCTGATTTGAGTTAGACGAGTTAATGTAAAAATGTTGGTGATTGAATTGTTGATTGTTAATTAAAAGGGAACCTACACGTGCATATGTTTAATGTATTATATATATCTTTTGTTTTTTCATTATTCACCAATGTTATTAAAACCGGACCGGACATCGAACCGGTTTGATTTTCGGTTCCCGGTTTTTCCGGTCGAACCGGCTGATCCGGTCCGATTTT
This sequence comes from Euphorbia corollata, assembly GCA_948277035.1. NCBI lineage: Eukaryota > Viridiplantae > Streptophyta > Magnoliopsida > Malpighiales > Euphorbiaceae > Euphorbia > Euphorbia corollata. Next base: position 2,141 of record CAOJBI011142069.1, on the reverse strand, counting down.
TCCGATCAAACCGGTAAAATATCAAGGAAATGTGTCGGACTGGACCAGCTTCCGGTTCCCGGTTTTTCCGGTCAAACCGGCCGGTCCGATCCCGTTTTAATAACATTATTATTCACTAAACAAAACTACGTCGTTTTGGGCAATGGTTAACTTTAACCATTTCCCAAAACGACGTAGTTTTGGAAGACCATAATTAAAAAAAATAAAAGGTTCTCCCCTAGCTGCTGCAATTTTGCAGCAGCTTTCATGGTGAGACCAAGCTCACTGCAGTGCCGGATATATGGGGAAGGGGGGGGAATTTCTGACACCATTGGGGCACGTGCCCCACCGCCCCCCCTCCCTCCGCCCCTGAAGTGGTGTATAAAACATATCCAATACTCCTTTTCTCTGAAATTCTAATATTTTAGAACTTTGGAACTTTTAGTTTTTTAAAAACTATAGAAGGGATGTCAAAATATAAAATTTTCAACAATATTTGCAGATTTTGAATCTTAAACTACATATGTCTAAACATGAGAACTTGATGAAATAGTAATTCTACAAAAGATATTGTTTCATTAGACAAAAGAAACTTTTGATTTTCACTTACTAAAATTATAATATCTAAGAAATTACGTGACTAAAAGTAATAAAACAATATTGTCTACTGTTACGGTCCATTGCACGTTATGGGAAGTATTTTTGTTTTGACCATAGATTTACGGTGGAATGAAACTCCAAATAGACTTGGAAAAGTAATTTACAAATGTTCCACTTATAAAATTGTCATGTAGTTTTGAAATTTTTTTAATTTGACAGGTTGAAATGACAATTATTTGGAAATTAAACGTGGAATGCAAGTTCCATTAGTTGTGCCAAGCAATAGAGGTTGTTAATTATGGCTCAATAATACCTTGCTTAAAATAAAATCTATTAATTAATTGTCAAAATACTATACTATTAATATCTGCATTTAGAAATGGTATGGTATAATTGACTTAAAAGTAAATTAATTTAAATTGACTTCAATTCCCCTGTTGTATTTTGTCTGCTGTTGTTTTTTTTTTCTTTTAAGAAATTTACAATAGAACCTCGATAAATGAATGTTCGATAAACGAATAACCTCGTTTAATGAATAAATTTCTTCGGTCCCAACTTGGTTCAATGGGCTTAACGAATAACCTTGCTTAATGCATTAACGAATAAATACAGATGAAGTCTTTATAGGCCCTATGTAAATATAAATGAATAATCACTATATTTCAAATAATATATTTTTATTTATATAATATATCATGAATACATTTCATCCAATAACTAATTTTCAAATACATTAATAAGTCATATTTTTTAGAAAAATGCCTCTAAAGTTGATTGCTTCTTTCCTCCCCAAAATGCATCTTATCCTTGATTTTGTGTAAAGCATGCAGTATGCACCACTTCTGGAATATTTTGATCATGTTGCACCAATCAATTTTGTATAGTGATAATAGTTTGAAAAGCTTCTATTGAGGACACTTGTGAAATAGTGATACCATCATTGGGTTCAGGATCATTTGTCTCATCATTTAATACAATTTCAATCATATCTTCATCCATAGGATTCCATAACCGCATTATTCTCTTCAGGATAATTTCAGAAGATGCTCAGCATCCATCACATTTTTATAACTCAATTTAGAAATGAGTTTAGTTAAATATTGGATTTCTTACTCTAACTGATCATCTTCTACTTCAGGAACATCAACTATTTCTGATCGAAATGATATAATTACAAAAAAAAAGTATAAAAATATCATCTAAATGAATTATTATTTATTTATCGATAAATAAATATTATATTCATTAATCGATAAATAAATAATCTCGCCAAATGAATATTTTTTTTCGGTCCCAAAGGTATTCATTTATCGATGTTCTACTGTACATGTTAGTGAGGAATCTTTAATCTGGTGGAGTTAGGCTATGTTCTTTTGGACTGATAAGTAGGTGGGCTGAACTGAACTGAACTGAACTGAATGGAACTGAACTGAACTGAATGGAACTGAACTGAACTGAACTGAACTGAAAAAACTGAAACTGAACTGAAACTGAAAAGACTGAAACTGAATATTGAATTAATTAATATTAATGATTATTAATAATATTATTAATTAATATTA
>CAOJBI011141968.1:0-11565 GCA_948277035.1 Euphorbia corollata | reverse complement strand
TTTTATTTCTTTTTTTCTTATTGAAAAATCGTTGTTTATGAATTGAAACAAAGGTTCAATTTGAGTTGGTTTCCCCTGTGTCTTTTATTTTTGTTGAAAACACCTAAGACTTTAGGAACAATGCTGTCTATAAAGAGCTCACAACTGTTTGCTCGGGATTCTTTCAAACTTTAAGTTTATTTAAAGTTACCTAAAGGTCGAATTTACAATCAATCCCTTTATTTCAGATCATGGATGAAAAATCTAGTGCTGATGGAGTTAGTTTCAAAGAGAGTGATGTTGGTTCTAGTCAACCCGTCGAAGAACCAGTAGAAAAGCCTAGCTTGCAAAGTTGGTTGGTTGATGATGTTAAAGGTAATTTTCTTAAATAATCAATGGTTATGTTACTATTTTCTCTTCGCATAACGTTCTAATGTATTGTTCATATAACTAAGGCACATTTGAAGGAACAAATGCTTTTTCAACTATGGAAGAAGATTATGATGCCGAAACAGAAGTGATTGATTTTATCGATACGGTATGAAAAAGTTATTATCTTACTAATTCATTTTTTGAAGTTCAAGTTATTCTTAATTAACTGCTTATCTATGGTTTCTTAATTATTCAGGATGTTGATGATGTTAGTGGTGATGAACAATGAAATCTAAGTCCTCTACTTATGGTAAAAGAATTGTGCATTATAAATTTTACGAATGTAAAGACTAGTTTTTTTGTTGGAAATGTAATTTTTACGAAGATTTTTTTGTTGTCTTATGTTTGTTATGTAATTGAAGACTCGTTGAACATTTGAGTTATGTGAAATAATAGAAAAAACAATTATTTACATGGATCTGTTTTGGATCCGAATCCGGATCCGTGGGATCCGTTGAATCTGGATCTGGATCTTACAATTACAGATCCGACGGATCCGGGACGGATCCGGATCTGTTATGTGCATACGGATCCGGATCGGGTCCAACCTGGATCCGGTCCGGATCTGGCCCGTTGCCATCCCTAATTACCAGCCACCTTTGGACTAGTAGAAAACCTAGTTGGTTTGACTTTTCGATGGCATTTTCTTATTTTTCTCTCTTCAACAAGAAATTGACGGCATTGAGGAGGTAAATTGGTGCATTTTTACCAAGTTCAGGGAGTTACTAGGACTTTTGAAAGTTCAGGATGACATCTGGCTTTTATTGTCAAATTAAGGGGGCCATTGATGTATAGCCTTTTTAATTTACTAATAAACCATACTATGATTGTGGGCATTCCGAGATGATGCATAGCCTTTTTTTTAGTATTTTTTTGTGATGATAACCCAAGCAAACTCGAGAGTTCACAGTCAAAATAAGAATAGTTGCAAACAACTGCAATCCCATATGTGAAACAATTTAAAATTACATTACATCTAAAAGTATTTTTATCTTAGAAGAAGTTAGAACAAAATAAAAATTAATCTTGTTTGGAATAAACTGACAGAAAACTAATTTCAGAACCAACCATGATAGGCGGTTAAATTCATCCTACTTGACCTTTACACTCCCCCCAGTTCTGCCACAACATTCATCTTTGTCCCTCTCAACTTGGCAAAAATCAACCCACTTAGCCCTCCCAATGCTACTTGTCAAAATCTGATTTATTTGACTTTTCAAAGATATCATTTTTTGATTTTTCTCTCTCAAACCAAAAGTTGACATGTGACATTAAGGGGTCAAACTGGTGCATTTTTTCCAAGTTCAAGGGGTTGCTTGGAACTTTTGAATGTTTTGGGTAACATCTGGCTTTTGTTATCAAGTTAAGGGGAGTTTTGATGTATTTGGCCTATTCATTTTACCATCATTCCTTCATCAAACTTTTCAAACAATTTTTTTTAGCAATTCAAACTTTCTAATTTTTCAAGGAATCGGGACTCGAACCTAAGATCTCACCTTCTTGCTCCACTTTGGGTGGAGGCGTGGCCACTAGACCAATCAAGCATAATAATTTTTTGGATAAAGATTCTCTAAATTTTAGATTTTTTATATTTATCAATTTCAGTCAATATCAAACATTCATCTAATTTTAATTGTTGATATTTAACTTTAATTATTTGTGAGTTCCACAATGCAAATAAATTGCAACCATTAAAACTAGATTGATGGTTGAGATTCACTGAAATTTACAAATGTACCAAATCCCAAATTTAGACAATCTTTTTCCATATTTTTTCTATTTCTGTTGTTATTCTACTATTGACGTTATTTTAAAAATTCAGTCTAGATCGGGCTTTTTCAAAGAATTACTACAGCTTTGCTGCTCCCTTTATTTATAACCTACAAAAATGTCTCTTCCACTTTCCTACTTAATCTCTCTTTATTCTGTCATATAAATAAAGGGATCGAAGAGATTATGGCAGATTATGTTCATCAAGAAATGACACAGAATTGGATCTTGGTCTATTTTAGATTGTTCCTTTTAATCGTAATCAAAGATGTTTTCATCTTTCTAGTTTTTTTCTAAACAATTCGAAGAACCTATTGGGTCGAACTTGAACAGCCTCTAATACCGGCGGTAGCTCTGACACGAAGGGCCCTGAGAAGTGCATCACTCTAGTAACGAATCCTTTAGTTTTTTATCCTTTATTTTTTTTTGTTGGGTCCTCCTTTGTCAGTGGTGTTTATTTTGCTCCATTCATACTTATCATAATAACCATTTTTATGTCTACATAGAGTTGTGATATACACAGCAATTTTGTTTCAAGCCTGCTCACTTTCTTCTTCTTGATAGATTTCTTACTAAAAATATGTGAGTGGTTATTTAAAGTAGTACTATTGGCTAAAGGAGGAACCCGTACCTTTTTCAAGACTGTTAACTCAAAATATAACTATTCTAATTTCTTAGAGAGCAAGTTGTCATGACCATCATAATACTCAACCTTTTCTAAACAATAGCGAATATCAAGGGATAAAGAGGCATTAGTATCCTTTAGATCCTCACATCTCCTCAATATCTTTCTGATGTTTTTTCCTGACTTTTGGATCAGTTTAATCATATCATAAAGTACCTCAAAGAGTTCATTAATTGATAAAGGAGGTTGAGTTAATACCTCGTTGTTCCTCAGCACTCTGATTAACAGCGGATTTAAACTTTGAAGAAGATGCTAAGTTATCTCTGGTTTGTCAATGATCATCATAGGAAAAATATTGGTAGATCAGTTACTTCTTCATTTGAAGAGGATTCTTCAGCGTCGAAATCACTCCATGTAGCAACATGTATTTCTTCCTTTTTGCCAAACTTCTTGTACTAGTATTTTTTAAAATTTTGGACAATTGGATTGAATGTATCCTTTTTTACCACAACCAAAACATTTTAATATCTTTGATTAGCTCTTCTTTCCCTTGACATCTTTGTCTTTGTCTTTTGATTAGAGAATTTATTTCTGAATTTTTCATAAATCGCTTAAATCTGCGAGTCAAAAGTGTCGTATCTTCTTCAGAGTTTTCATCTTTATCACTTGATGAGTTAGCTTTAAAGACAATAACTTTAGATTTATTTTCCTTGCCTTTGTTCTTCTTGCTACCCTCTTCATACTTTCTCAAGGACATTTCCTAATTTAGAAAAGTTCTCATTAATTCATCAAACTTATATGTCTTTTTCCAAGTCTTTTTAGCTCATTTATGATGTTTACAAATCGGGTATTCATGCTTTAGACTCCTTCATTAGGCTCTATTTGGAATAACTCATACTCTCGAACCATCATGTTAATTTTGGTCTCCTTTACTTTATCTGTCCCTTCATATGTGACCTCTGGCTTTTTCCATATTTTTTTAGTAGTCTTACAACCTGAAATCCTGTTAAATTTTTAAATATCTAACGCAACAGCCTTTTCCTTTAACAAGTTTAGATCGGTAGCATTATAATTCTCAGGTTCAACAAGCACTTTACGACCATTCCTAACTTCAGCTAGAACATGAGGACCATTTTCTATAGCTAACCATGCAAGCAAGCTTTGAGACTGTATAAAGTTCTTCATCTTATTTTTCCGAAAAGAATAATGCATTTCATCAAACAGGGGAGGTCTGGTGACATATATTTCTTCTCTAATGAGTTGAGTCTGTGAACTACCAGGGACATAGGAGTTATTAAAATCCATTGGAACTTTCGCTCAAGATTGATAGATCTTAAGAGAAGCACTCGGTTTGATACCATTTGTTGGTCCCGTAGGCTTAAAATATAATTAGTCAAGGGGTGAATGACTTAAGTTTGTTCTAGGTTGATTTTAACCCCTTCTTCTAATTACTTTAAGTTTGCTGTGAATAATGTAAAAACTGATAAAGTTGGGTAAACAAGCAAACTGAGCTAAGTTTCAGATTACAAAGCTTTGCTGAGTTAGAGTGCTCAGCAAAGATAACTATGAGGAAATACTTAAACAAATATGCAGATAACACAAATACATGCATAAAAAATAAAACTTACTAACTAATAAAAGGAAAGAGTTGAGAGAGATCAAACAGAGTGATTTTATACTAGTTCGACCTCTTGCTTACATCCATTCCCAATACACCTTTCCTGAGCTTTAATCCACTATCTTCACTCCTTTAACTAGGTGGAGAAGCCTTCACAAAGGGTATTATAATAAGTACCTTACAAATTATAACACTTAGCAGGATTGTGTACCTTCACAATCCTCCTATCATTAGAGTTTTATCAATGTTTAAAGACTAAGAATCCAACTTATAAAGATGTTGGTTCTTTTACAAATTTAATTGATTACACTCGAAATGATATATTAGCTAAGCTTAGAATAGAGAAGATAATGGTTTGTTCTTGCTTTTGGGAATTTCAAAATTGTTGAGTATATTTTTGCAAAGTTTTTACACTTAGAAATTCCAGGTTTATTCACCAAGTTTGAACTACGATCTTCAGTCTCTGTTTATAGACATAGAGTAGAGTTACTTGTTGTAAACTTATCCTATATCTCATTTATTCTTCAATTTATCTTCTCCTTCTATCTTTGAGATTCTTTCCATTTAAGATAGATTTAAATTCATTCTGAGAGAGATTTATATCCATTGATATGAGAGATTAAACCGTTAGTCTATAAGATTTTAAAACCGTTGATGAATTTCTCGCAAAGCTTCAATCTTCAGTTGCTTCATATCTTGCTAGAGTATGGCGCTGTGAGCGGGCGGTCCTTACGTCGATCATGAAAAAAAGGATTTTGAAAGAGGAGGGTTGAACTGTACGAGGCACGAATCCATCCATTTTATCGGTTATGAAAACATTTTGCTTTTCGGAAGTTTTTCACATAAAATTATTATTTAAGAAATATTCTTTTTATCTCTGTGAGCGGGCGGTCCTTTTCGTAAAGGATGGTTTTCATGTTGAAATGGGTCGAACCGTGCGAGGCACGAATTTGCCCAGGTTTTGATTTACAATAAGAAAAGGCATTTTCTCTCTAGGGAGAAAATTCATTTAAGAAAAACCATTTTTAATTTAACTTTCTTAAAATATTGGTAAAATTAATAAATAAGGTTAATACCCTATTTTATGGGAAAAAGAGTCGCCACCCGGTTCAGCTCCACCGGGAATTATGGTATACTGATCCGTGATGGGATTTTTATACCGAAAAGTAGAGATTCAAGGTTCGGATATAATAGTTATTAATTTATTCAAAAATCAAGAATTATGACTTTAAATGATAATTTTGGCATTACAACAGCTTAAGAAAGCAAATAAAAACTAGTCGAGATTTCGGCAGAGTAATGACACTACTTAGGATTTCCTATAATAATCCGGGCAAAGTTTCCCCTTATTTTGGGAACCCGGTCTTCACCTGCAAGCTCATTCACACATATTAATGTATTTTATTGAAAATAATGGTAAAGCAACTATAATCGGCTCTTTACCCCAAGATAAAGATGCAATATGAAAATAATGATTTAAAAAGTGGGCTTAGAGCTAGTTACCCTCAGTTTAACCTCGCTGGGTGTCTAAAGGCCGGTTTGGAACCGAGTTCGTTGAGAAAGAAAATGAAACTTTGATGAAAATAAATTTAACCCAAGTTATAGCTATAATCTTGGATTGAAATTCGAGATCTAGCGAGTTTATGGCTATAAACTCATAGATCGAGTGGTTTGAACTCGAATTATGACTATAATCTGGAGTTTGAAAGCGTTTTGATAGAAATAAATGATATTTATCGAGTTTGAATCGAAGTTTATGGATGAAACTTGATTCTAAATGATATTCAAATGTATTGAAACGAATTGAAACAAGTTTATACCTGGAACGGGCAAGGTTTTGACGCGTTTGGAAGTCAAAACTTGAGAGCGGAAGTCAAGCTCTTAATCAAAATTTTTGTTCCTCTCTCAAATGAAGCAAAACACTTCTATTTATAGCATGGAGATAATTAGCCCGCGGGCTAATTACCCATGTAGACACAATCCCGGGTGGCTAAAAATAGCCTAGGTAGGTAATTAGCCCGAACCCCCAAATCCGGGGAATTTAAGGTCCCGGGACCCATATAGGTAATTAGCCGCGCAACTATTTACATATCTGGCCATATTTTGAAGGAAACGACCCAACGATAAAAACTAAGGGCCTTCGACCCCTAACTCCACCTTATTTTGGTCAAATTAGATCGTTTAAGCCCTGAAAATGGCATTTTATGGTTTTTAGGACTCTAAACAACTTTTCTGTTTTGACTGTTTTGATCATATAAACATATGATTTGAAGTATTATGGAAATATAAAACTTTGAAATTAAAGATTATGACTATTTTGAAAAACAATTTGATTTCATTCTGACCTATGCTAGAACACTTATTGCAAATAGGCAATATTATCATCATTGGGCTGAGTGGACAGTGTTTACAATCTCTTAAATCCAAAATTTAATAAAATTTAAGAAAAATCATCTTTAATTTGATTTCCTTAAAATAATGATAAAAATGAATAAAATAAAGTTAATACTTCATTTTATTGAAAAGAATCGCCACCCGGTTCAGCTCCACTAAGAATTGTGGTATACTGATCCGTGATGGGATTTTTATACCATGAAAATAGAGATTCTGAGTTCGGATATAATAATTATTAATTTTATTCAAAAATCGAGAATTATGACTTGAATGATAATTTTGGCATTACGACGGCTTAATAAAGTGATGAAAATTAACCGAAATTAACGGTGCTACTTGGGATTTTCCCAGAGTGCTCGAGCAGAGTTTCCCCTTTATTCGGGATATCCAATCTTCACCTGTAAGCTTGTTCAAACATATCAAAGCGTTTCATTGAAAATAATATAGTAAAGCAGCTCTAGTTGCTCTTTACTCAAACAAGTTATGTAATATGCTAAAAATAACGTATTTGAAATTTAGGCTTTGAGCTAGTTACCCTCAGTTACGTTTTCGTTTGTCCAAGATGATGTGAGAGCCGGTTCGAAACTGAATTTATCTATGTTTTGGTTGAAAACTTTGAAAAATGAAAGTAAAAGCGATTGGAAGTGTTTTGTGATGATTTGAAAATGTTTAAGCTCGAGTTATGGTTATAGTCTCGAGTTAAACGAGTTTTTATCGAGTTTTAACGAATTTGAATCAAAAGTTTGTGGATGAAACTTGATTCAAATTGAAGCTCGAAAGATTTGGATCGAAGAAACCTTAAGTGGACAGAGTTTTGACTCATTTAGAGGCAAAAACTGACTGGTTTTACTCTGGGAAAAATTGAATCAAAAACTTTTTTCCAAATGGAAGGGGAGCACCTCCCTTATATAGTAGAGAGGTAATTAACCCGCGGGCTAATTACCTATCAAGGGCTAGGCCTTAGCATCCAGAATTTTGGGAGATCCTAGCCCTAGATAGGTAATTAGCCCACAGGCTACTTACCTAAAGGAGGCAAAATCCCCAAAATTAGGGGAGCCTAGGGTGTAGGGGAGCCGTCCGTGATTGGGGTTTTGGCCCGAATTGAGAAATCAGACTTTTCTGAAATGCGATTTTTCGGAATTTTATTTACTAATAAATAAATACGTCAATTCGGTTCCGTTCGGCTCATGTCAAAATCCGTAATTCGAAATAGGTACAAGTCCTCATCGGGTTGAGCGGACCGTGCTAACGCGCCAAAATGCTACGTGGTTGCTTTTGATTAGCTTGAGGTACAACGTTTGCAGTGTGGCGCGTCTTGATTCTGAAATGCAGCTTGAATATCTGTTCTGCTTGGATTTTAGTGTTGACAGGTCGATATTCGTACTGACACATTTTCCCTCAAACCACATAATTATCCCTCGGACCACATAATTATCCCTCAACGTGCCAAATTAGCTTTGAGACTTGTAAGACATCAATCTAGGAATATTCCTTTGTAGGAACAAAGGTTAAAAGCATACGGTGTTAGATCATAAGATACTCAGCAAAAAAGGACAATGTGGTGAGTTTATTCTATTATACCATGCTAAGTAACTCAGCATTATGTGCTAGCCTTAAGTATTTAGGTCAACAACTAACCTAATTTTCTTCTAGGAATTTAACTAAACACATTATCGAATTATAAGTTACTTATCCTTATTTTAATATTGTCAAAAACTTTATCTTGAAATTGCTGAGTAAATGCTCAAGTTAGGTTCAGCAGAGATAACTTGTTATGAGAGGTCATATGTGCTACAATAAAAGGTCGATTGCAAGCTCATGTATCATAATGAGAAAAAATAAAATTCACGTACAATAAAAGGTCAATTGCAAGTTCATGTATCGTAACGAGGAAAAATGAAATTCAAGTATGAAATTGAGAAAGGAGGATTGTGAACAAAATTAAAAGTTGAGATTCAAATGTTTGTGAGACATCACAACATGTTTAATCTTAGCCATTAAATTTATAATTAATATATTAGTCTAATTTCACAACTATATCTGCAATAATGGTAAAAGAACACTTTCTTCACATAATTAATCAGTGGATTAATTAAAAGTTTCTTAAAAACCAGTGGACTAGTCTTGTCAACAATCAAACAACCACCAAAATTGTACACCTCATCACCTTTACGCCAACCATGATCACATTGCATACTTCCCTTCCAATCACAAGCTCCCACGTGTGTAGCCGCGTATATATCCAAAGTTAATAAAACGTGAATTATATGAATGAGAAGCGCGTAGTGACACGAATCTTCCAGCAATTTTCGTTTCCACTTTCAAACCAAACAATACAAGAGTTCCGTCAACAAATTGACTCTCTGTTAAACCTAACTTTCTTTCCTCTTCTATCCGCCGCTATCTCCGCTTTTCCTCTCATAATTTGAGACTGTTAATCTGTTCTTCATTCCTTTGATTTTCGCTTATTTTGAATTTTTTTGATTTTGATTTTACCGAAAATCCTTGTTCGGTCTCTGGATCATGCCGGAGATCGAACAAATTCCCGATAACAACAATGTCTTGTTTGGCAAATATGAGCTCGGAAAACTCCTCGGCTGCGGCGCTTTTGCAAAGGTTTATCATGCCCGGAATATCCAGTCTGGCCACAGCGTTGCCATCAAGGTCATTAACAAGAAGAAGATTGCCACCACGAATTTGATGTCCAACATTAAACGCGAGATCTCCATCATGCGTAAGCTTAATCATCGGCATATTGTTAAGCTCTTTGAGGTTTTGGCTTCTAAATCTAAGATCTATTTTGTCATGGAGTTTGTTAAGGGCGGGGAATTGTTTGCTAAGGTTGCTAAAGGTCGATTCAGCGAGGATCTCAGCCGTAAATATTTCCAGCAATTGATTTCAGCTGTCGGTTATTGTCACTCTCGCGGTATTTTTCACCGGGATCTGAAGCCGGAGAATCTGCTTCTCGATGAGAATGGAAATCTGAAGGTTTCGGATTTTGGACTCAGTGCTGTGAAGAGTCAGATCCGGCCTGACGGTCTTCTCCATACTCTTTGCGGAACGCCGGCTTATGTAGCGCCGGAGATTTTGTCGAAGAAAGGATATGACGGTGCTAAGGTGGATGTGTGGTCTTGTGGTGTTATTCTGTTTGTGCTGACGGCCGGTTATTTACCGTTTAACGATCCGAATCTCATGGCTATGTACAAGAAGATCTACAAAGGAGAGTTTCGGTGCCCGAAATGGATGTCTAATGACCTGAAACGGTTAATTTCTCGGCTTCTGGATACAAATCCGGAGACGAGAATAACAATCGATGGAATTCTGAGAGATCCATGGTTCAGAAAAGGAGGATTCAAGGAAATCAATTTCTTCGATGAAGAGATTAAAATCGACAAAGATGAACCAGATATCAGAAATCTGAACGCCTTTGACATAATCTCGTTCTCCTCCGGTTTGGATTTGAACGGACTGTTCGATGAGTCGTACAACGGCGTTGACGACGGAGAACGGCACGTCTCTTCCCAGTCGCCGGAGAAATTGATCGAGAGAGTTGAGGAATTCGCCAAGGCCGAGAGGCTGAGGGCCAAAAGGACTAAGGAATGGGCATTCTTGATTGAAGGGCAAAACGGTAATTTCATAGCAGAGGTTGAGATTTGCCGGTTAACGGACGATCTAGTGGTTGTTGAGGCTAGAAGGAGAGGCGGTGACGCTGGTTGCTTCAAGGAGATCCTGAAAAACAAGCTGATGCCTGAGATTTCGAAGTTGACTCCTGCGCCACCTGGACTTCCGGTTCCCGGTAACTGACTGGAATTTTACACAGCCTCGCCGGAGAGAAGGAATGCCGCCGGCGAATGTTGTTGTATGTATGTGCTATTTTAATTAATTTAGAAAGGGAAATTTTTAAAAAATTAAATATTAATGGATTATAGTTATGCATGTATTATTGTGGAATCGTATGTACTGTCGTTTTGAATAATTATCATCACCTAGATGTGGTGGTGGATGTTTTGTCTTTTATTTAAACCTCTTTTGTTGTATAGTTTAACCTTCTTTGTTGTACAAAACTTATGCATATCATACTATCTTATGAAGTTATTTACTACATTTGGCCTAATACATAGTTTACCCTCTAAACTTGATCCCAAAAATCAAATGCTCCCCTAAACTTTGAAAAGCACCCGGTTACCCTCCTCAACTTGTAAAAAAGCATCAATATGCCCCCCTAGATGCCACGTGTCACATTCTGGTTGGTTTGACTTTTCAAAATTTTTGTTTTTCTCTTTCCACCAGAAGTTGACACGTGGCAACCAGGGGCAAATTAGTGTTTTTTTACAAGTTGAGGGGGGTTAATCGGTGCTTTTTTGCAAGTTCAGGGAGCAACCGGGTGCTTTTCAAAGTTCAGAGGGGTACTTGGTTTATGGGGACATGTTTAGGGGGCAAACTATGCATTCGGCCACTATATTTTTCTGATTATACATATCAAATGTTGATTTAATGAAGTACCTTTTAGTAAAAATAAAATACAATTATTTTACAATTTTGATTTCTTGTTTGTTTCTTATAAGCTTTTATAAGATGCTTTCGAGAAACTGGTTTTCATGACATATTCTATAATGTGTGATCTGTTATAAACAGTTTGAACGATATAGTCCATTTTGGCATCGTTTACGGTCAACCTCATAGCTTTAAAACGCATCGTTCAAGTTAAGGTCATCAGGGTCATGTTTATGTACAAGGTTAGTAGATC
>CAOJBI011141830.1:0-10809 GCA_948277035.1 Euphorbia corollata | reverse complement strand
AATTATCGTTTTTGCTGATCCGTGAAGCTACTTGCTGCTGTTTTTGTTGCTTGGTTTTTATTGTTTCAAGTTGTTCCGGTTGCTTGTCTTGTAGTCGTTCTTGTGCTTTTGCTCCTTTTGGAGGGAATTCAGGCGGCGGATGCTCTCTCCATTGGTGGCATTCGATTCCTCTTTTCGTTTTTAGTTTTTTTTTTTCTGTTGTTTATACTTCCTTGGCGAAGTATCGTTTTGTAACTAAACGTTAACTCCTTGTAATTTTTCTCCTTTTTTTTCAATATATTGAGTCCGCCTTCGTTGGTTTGGTTTTCAGGGGGTGCCAACCTAGTTGGGATGCCCTTCCAACCCTTCTTAGTCGGTCTCCACTTTCATTCAAAAAATTGAATAACTTAAATCACTACAAAATGGGATAAATACCCCATAATATGGTAAAATAACCGATATATATGATAAATATATATTATATATAAAATATATATAAATAAATAAATAAGTACATACATATATATATATATATATATATATATATGTAAATAAGTATATACATATGTATATGTATATAATAAGTATATATATGAATATATATATATAAACAAGTGATTAATGAAATTAATCAATTAGGGTTTACCCTCAGCGTACCTTTTCTAGAGTCCATGATGGTTTGAGAGCCGGTTTGGAACCGATCGTGATGAAATTGTTGTTGAGAACAATTTTTCTGGTGCTACGGAAGTGAAAACCTTGAGAAATCAGGATAGAAATTCGAACCCCAAAAGCTTACCGGTGCTACGGTGAAAACCTTTGTAAAATTGACGAAAATTTAACCCGAAAAATCGTAACCGAAAGAATAACTTGATTTAGAAATCAAACCCGAGTTTAAAAACTTAAATCATATTGAAAACTGAGTTAAAAACGATTAGAAATCGATGAAATATCAATAAAAACTTTTTTTTTTATTTTTAATTAAAAATTTTTCGTCCCTTTTCATCTGAATTGGTGGACTATTTATAGCCCACAAATTGAGTAACTGGTCGATCGACCAATTACTCCATATGAAGTAACTGGTCGATCGACCAGTTACTGAGTGAAGTATTACATCACTCCACTCAGTAAGTGGCCGATGACACGCGCGCATGTGTCGCGTTTTTCCGGGTCTTTTCGACTGATTTTGACCTATCTTTCCGGGCACTGATTCAGCCCAAATTGGTCGACTCCGGACTTGGTTCGGACCGGAATTTTTCGGTTTTTGCAAATAGTGATTCTGTGATTCGGTGCTTTATGAATAGTGATTTTCTGAAATTTTGATTTTTGTGCACGATACGGCTCCGTTTAGGTTCTCGAAACCCTGGAAATGAAATAGGCATTGTGTCCTCATTGGGTTGGCGGACCGTGCTAATAGTTTTCCCCTCGTGTATATAAATTTCGAAAGTCGATAATTTGATATACACGAAACAACTAGGGAAAATATGCATGTGTGAATGAGTTAACATTTGTTTAAATCGACTTATTTTAGAACAAAATATTTTACCTCTTCGATTTAAACAATGTTAATGAAAACATTTATTATGTGAAAATATATTTTCCAATGTGATAATGTGAAATATTTTATGAAAATATTTTTGTGCGTGTGAACGCAATTTTTTATATGCATGAGAATGCGAGTTTTTTTTGTGAAAAATAGTCACGGTCCGCCTATGCGTAATGCAAAGATTGGGTAAAGGATCATACCTGCCCCTAGTAGCTTTGATGATGAAGGTATTGACTTTGTTGATCAGTTTTCTCGTCTGCGAGTTTGGCACTGTCAGCCGCGTTTGATTGGTTCAATATCTTCTTTAATAGCATTGGTGATGATGACGTTGACTTCATTGATCAGTTTTCTCGTCTGGGAGTTTGGCACTGTCAGCCGCGTTGACTTGTTCAATTCCTGCTTTAGAAATTATAACAATCGTGATACTATTGGATATGGTGATCAATTTTTCTCAACTGTGAGAAAAAATTGTCAGAAATACGGTGATCAGCTGTTCTCATCTGCGAGAAAAGTCGTCGGGTGATCAGTTCTTTTCTGTCAAGATAAAGTACTATCAGAAAGGATGATAAATTTTTCTTAGCTGGAAGAAAAATAATCGGATCTGAATTGTGATGATCAACTTTTTACATTTCGTAGAAAAGTTGTCGGATATGGTGATCAATTTTTCTCTCTCAACTGGAAGAAAAATTGTCAGATCAGGATATTTTTGAAGAAATTTCATGAATCCCGTTGGAAATAAATTGGTTTTGAATGACGTAAAAATTAATTCCATGTTGCGGAAATTAACTTTAAATTTAAAGGATTTTTGGATTTTGAATTTTGAATTTTAGGAGAATGGATATCTATTTTTATCCCTTATTTATCATATTTATTTATTTTTTATTTTTTATTATTTTTTAAATGTATGAAATTTTTATGTGAAATGAATTTTTAATTTTGGTTATAAATTTTTTTTAAAAAAATAAATAACCAAAAGAAAACAAAACAAAAGAAAAAAAATGAAAAATAGATGCGAGTCGGATCCGGATCGCTGGGCAGATCGGATCCGACCCGCTAGGCCGAACCATTAGGGTTCGGCCAGTAAATGGCTGATCGGCCATTTACCCAGTAAATGGCCGATCGACCGGTTCACTGGTTCAGCCCCCCATGCCGTCGGCCACCCACACTTCTTCTTCTCCATTTTATTCTTTGCCATTAATTCCGATTGTCAAGCTCAAATCACCCAAAAACTCTTGCCTTTTGTCCATTTTTCAAGTTTCAAGCAATGATTTGCTTTCTTTTCTTCCCGTTTCTTCCGATTTTGCTCTGATTCATCGGAATCTCAATGTGGTATAAATTGGATAACGTCCGATTTCCGCTTCGGATTCTCCACCCGGATTACCCGGAAGTCGACATTGACGGGGTGCCCATGACTATCCCATTCATTGACTCCAAAGATCAATACATTCTCCCTGTAAATCGGAGCTTTTACGGACTTTTTGAACCAACGGCGGGACTTCCGGCGGCTTTTCAACGGGACGAGCACCTCTCTCGGAACCTGGTAAGCATCTTAACTCATTCTGATTACTTATTAGAAGCTATTGACATGCTTAGATTCGATTAAAATCGAGTTTTGAATGAAAGTGCAATTTTTGGGTTATTGAATTTTTGATGAAATTAGGATGAATTGATTCATGAATTTAATGTTAAATGATGTTGTGATGTTGTTGGGTTGAATGCATGTTGATTTTAGGTGCCCAAACAAGTCGGAAATTTGAATTTCCGATGAAATTGAATTTTTTTTTTTGAATTTTTTAATTTATTGATGAATTTTGATGAAAATTGGATGAATTATTGTATAAAATAAATGATAGATGATGCTAGGATATTGTTGGAACAATTGCATGTCGGTTTTATACGTGTTTGAAAGCCGAAAATTTTTTTTTATGAAAAAACTCCGCTAAAAAATAAACTTGAATAAATTTAATAAAATAATAAAAATATGCATGATATGTATTATTATTATTTATGTATGCTAAAATTAAAATGCATGATAAAATATTTTAGATTACGAAGCACCGCCCGGGTTGCACTAGATATTCCCACGTCTGGTATAATGCATTGTCTGAGGATGCTAAAGCTTTCATTGACACCACTTGCGTTGGGGAACTGCTTAGAAATGTCGTATATAACCGAAATCACGGTTATCCCCGGCTTAAAAACGCCATCGTTTCTCCGCTTCTGAGTCGATGGTCTGATACGACCCACACTTTCCACCTCAATTGTGGGGAGTTTACCATCACTCCAGTGGATTTTTGCACTATCACGGGATTTCCTTTTCATGGCGACATTATCCATTTCAATTACTCCCTATCTGTTCTCCCTTATGACGCAACACTGATTACCCGGCTCATTGGCTACTCCGGTATTCCTGGCAAATACCGGGTATCTTGCAAGGGCTTGAGGGAGTTTTGCCTTAGCGATGATAGGCCTGCCGATCTGACCGTCCGTCAGGAGATTAGGGCTTTTCTGGCTTACACCCTATCTTAATACTTTTTCTGCTTGGGCAACTCCGCCATCAACCTGAATCTTCTCCCCCACTTTGATCGATTTGGAGAACTTCCGCGGGCTCGCTTGGGGAAGAGCAGCTCTTGGTCACCTTTATTGAGGGTTGGACCAATGCATCAGGAAGAGACTTTATGAATTCAAGGGCGCATTAGTCGTTCTCGGGGTAAAATTATCAACCCTTAATTTCTTTCTCCTTTCCTTCCAACTCCAAACACACTGACAAACACACTGACATATTTGCATTGCAGATTTGGTTTTTCTCCACCAATTTCGCTAGGAAGCCGAGACTCGGACGAGCGAGAGATATCCCCTTCTTCCCCAGGTTCCCCCATTTTTATAGAGTATGGGAAGATGAGGGACGAGAGCATATCATGTACTACATGCGTAGCCTTGGCCATGCTGATGTAAGTTTCACAACTTTTCTCATTTAATCAATTTTGAAAATCGCCAATTAACTGTCCTGACTTCTATTTTAATTCTTGCAGATTATTCAGTCGCCCTGGGGACCCGAGGGATCTTGGACTGTGGCTATGCTCCGAGCCTGACAGTTTGTTCATATGCGCCTGTTCATTGAGAGCACTTACTCAGTCGAGTGGTACCTTAGAGAGCGCATTATTGGTAGCGATCTTACTCCTGCTCATCGGCTCATACCTCCAGTTGTTCCTTCATGGGTTCTTCATCCTCACAATGCCCCTGATCGGGAGGACTTATTAGATCTTGGCGTTCCCCAGGTGCTTGATGAACCAGCGGGTGTTTACTCTGAGTTCTGCCAAACTCAGCTATTAGGATGGCCACCAGTGGATCCTATTCCCGTCTACATGCAGCTTGAAGAAGGCAATGACGATGGAGATGACGACGATAATGATGACACCGGGGGTGGTCAGATTGGAGAGGCTTCATCTTCTAGAGGCCGGGTAACAATCTTCACCTTTCACTTTTTCCTTACTATTTTTCGTGCATTGAAAATTGCTTAATCACTTATGTAAATCAATAGGGTGGTAGGAAGAGAGGTAGGACCGGCGCTTCTCGGTCGTCTTCTACCTCTAGTGCCCTAGTTGCTAGTGTGGTTCGTCGTCGAGTATTCCGGGGAGACTCACATCACATGATGATGTATGACCAGGACCTTCATCATTACCGCCCGAACTTTACTGGCTTCCCATATGTGCCGATGCCTCATGCCCCGGAGAGCACCACTCACGTAAGCTTTCTTCTTATTTTCTTTTACATTTTCAAGATTTGAGCTTAACACTGTGATTTTCCTTTGTGCATGTAACAGTGGTGGACAGCGAATTAGACGGAAGCTTCATCATCAACTTCCAAAATATGATGCTGGAAAACAACATTCGAATGGCGGTATGTATCACTTCTATATGCATGTTATAAATGTTATGTATGCCATGATATGCATGTACAACTTAGTTAACAAAAACTTGAAAATTTTTCAGGATCGGATTCGAGCACTGAACGCTGAGGTCCAGCATTTGCAGATCCAGGAGGGTCCTGAGGGATTCGCTGCCCCAGCTCCATGTGTTCCACCTCCTCCACATTCTCCACATTGGCCATCACCAGACCAGCAGCAGTAGACTTTGTTTGATTTTTCTGCTTTTTAGGCGTAGACCTTATTTCCCTTTTGTACGGTTTGCTTTTATTTGAACTACTGCACTTTCAGATGTATGTGGGCCCAGTTTTTGGTATGCTTGTGAGGCCCAAACATTGCTTGTTGGATGATTTACTTGCTGCTTTTGACTTCTTATTTGCTTTGCTTGCTTTAAACATCTTCAAATAATTCATCTTAAACCATTAAACAAACACAGAACTTGGGGTAATCTGCTAATATGGCAGATTGCCCCACGTTCTGTGTATAGCAAAACACTAATAACCCTCAAATCAAATGCTCCAATCACCATGGATGCATTCAAACTACAACTCCACAACTACTTAGCCCATTTATCGAAAAGCGACTGGAAGCGTCTCGAGCTTTGCAGTCTATGGAACATGAGAACCTTCTTTCATGTCAGCATGCTGCCCAACTTGCTAGAAGCTACCATCAGCTTTTAGGACCCGATTGACCATGTCTTTCGGTTTGGCAATAATGAGTTATGCCCCAAGTTGGAAGAGTTCAGTGCCATTCTGAATATCCCAAGCAACCGACACCCTGCCATTCCCAGCTTCAACGTTCAATATACTGGAAGGTTACTACAATGCTTCAAACTTCCTTCACATCACAGGCATCAGCTTATTTCCCCAAATCCTGCAGATCCAGGCCTGTCACTAACCGCTGCTTTAAGGATCTGCTCACGCAAGCTACCTTCCAACGAAAGTTGGGTACCGCTAATGTGCCTGCTACTGATGAGCAGCTACCTTTGCGAATCAAACAGCATCATTTGCAGCTTCAACCTCATTCCCGTCATTGAACAAATGATCACAGGTGCATCCCCCATCCAGATAATACTTGCAGAAACGTTGATTCATCTGGATTCGGTTCACAACTATTCCCAGATTGCAATCTAAGGAAGCAAACTCATGTTACAGGTAACAAACCATCCGACGTCTCTTCTTTGAAAATCGTACCGCTCGGTACTAATTTTTTTTGCAGCTCTGGCTAGTTGAAAAACTTAACATTTTTCAACTCCGAGAAACAAACTGCCTTCCAACTATAACCCATCTGATTACTGGCAATGACAAATCACGAACAAGGATTCCGATATGGCTACCTGGTTCTTCACTTTTCGGAACATTTCAACTAACACCATCCGTTGGACATGCCCCTTGTGGAAAATTGATTATGTCACCACATGCATCTGGTTTAATGGAGTGATCTTACTGGGGTTGAACAAAATGACTTTCTATTCACCCAGCCGCCTATGCAGACAGTATGGCCAACCGCAGTCTATCACAAAGCTTCTCTGCAATGCTACTGAATCTGAATTAACTCATCTCTAGTGCAAGAATTTTGCCAAGAAATGGGCTTCGCAGACAATGGCTGAACTCCATTCTGACACTTTTGCTGACATCTCAGTTGATGAGATTTATCTACACTGGATTTCTTCGGTGAAAATACTTGCCACAGCAAAAGAAAGACGTGAGATGACGATGAGTATTTTAGCATCTATTAGCGGACCCATCAAGTGACATCACTAGACTGTTTATGAAAAGCCTTATGTGTGCTAAATTCTAGCCTTATTTTGTATTAAAGAAAATAAAAGGCTATAAATAAAATATGCTTTTGAGTGTGTTTTTCTGTATAACGATGGCATGTACCCATTTAATGCGTTCATTTAATATTTTTAATGCACAAACACCTTTAATGCATCAAGAAATATATATTAAAACACAAGAGATAATAATTTTTACTTCCAATTAATATCCACTGCGGTCTAAGATTCCAAACGGATTTTACCAAAGGCCTTATTCACTCTTATCTTAATTTTTGCTTAAAAGCCCTCGCTAGCCGTTAGCAGACTTTTTTTTAAATGTAGTATCATTTTAGTTTGTCCCTATTGACAGGATTAACGAACTTATATCCATCCAAGTCCATGATCTTTGCAACTCATTTACTAAGAATCTTCTTGATCATGTAAAATCCGTCCCAGTTTGGCTGAAACTTTCCTCTGGCATCGGTATGCAGTTTCCTTGACTGTTTCAACACCAAATCTCCTGCTTTTGACGGCTGAGTCATCCATTTCACCTTACGATTGTAAGCCCGTGCCATCCTCTATTGATACATCTGAAGACGATCCAAGGCTGCTAACCACTTTTCATCAACCAGATACAGCTCCTCATACTTAGCCCTAGCCCATTCATCTTCCGATAATCTTGACTCAAGAGCTACACTTAAAGACTTAATCTCGATTTCGGTCGGTAGCACTGCTTCCGTTCCGTAGACCGACAAGAAAGGCATTTGTCCTGTTGGTGTCTGAACACTGGTCCGATAACCCCATAGCGCGTATGGCAAATGATCTGCCCAATCCCTGTATCTGCTAACCATCTTCGACAAGATCTTCTTAACTGACTTGTTAGCTGCTTCAACTGCACCATCAGCTTGTGGTCTATAAGGAGATGAGCGGTAATGCTCGATGTTGTATGACTTGATCAACTCTGCAGTTTCTCCTTGAAATTGGACACCATTATCTGTCACCATGTGAT
This sequence comes from Euphorbia corollata, assembly GCA_948277035.1. Lineage (NCBI taxonomy): Eukaryota > Viridiplantae > Streptophyta > Magnoliopsida > Malpighiales > Euphorbiaceae > Euphorbia > Euphorbia corollata. Next base: position 2,594 of record CAOJBI011141830.1, on the reverse strand, counting down.
ACGGCACTCCAAACCGAGCGAAGATATGCTTCCTAACGAACTGTGCCATCTTCCTTGCAGTAACTCCTATGTAATATTCCGCCTCAATCCATTTTGAGAAGTAATCGATCGTCACAACAATATAGCGGTGCCCGATGGTGGAGGATGGCCTTATTTCTCCAATGATGTCAATCCCCCATGCTGAAAATGGCCAAGGCGTAGCTAAAGCCTGTAAATCCATCAGAGGAAGATGACTGACACTTCCATAAATCTGGCATTCATGACAAAGCTTCACTTCTTCAACACAATCACTTAGCAAAGTTACCCAAAAATAACCCAAGCGTTGAATTTTCTTGGCTAACATTACACCGTTCATGTACGGTCCACATGATCTTGCATGTATCTCTCACATCAACTTTCTGGCTTCTGTTTGTGAAAGGCAACGTAGTAACAACCCATCTGAAGATCTCTTAAACAACTGATCATCGACCAATCTGAACTGCATTGCCAACCTTCTAAGCGAGGTTCTGTCTGAATCAGTTGCCTCTTGTGGATAGGTTACGTCCTTTAAATACTGAACAATGTCTGAATACCATGGTTGTTCTTCCACATCACTAACCTGAGCTACTAACAAGTAGTACGGTACATTAATTGTCTCAATAATCAACGGTTTAATCGGCTGTTTCTGGGGTCTTTTCCACATTGATGCTAGAGTTGCAAGAGAATCTGCCATCTGGTTTTCTTCCCTTGGCATGTGACAGAATTCACATTTGCTGAATATCACAGCCTTTACCTATACGGCTTCCAAGTATGGCCTAAGTGACTCTTCCTTCAACTCTCATTCTCCCGTGACTTGCTTAATAACTAGAGATGAATCTCCGATGATCTTAACTGCATCAACTTTCATAATGATTAAAGAAGACATCCTGAATAAACAAGCCTCATACTCAGCCCCGTTGTTGGTTGTTGGAAATTCCAATCTTTTAGATAGCGGAATGATTTCGCCATCTGGAGTGATAATGATTACTCCAAGACCAGCTCCCTTTCGGTTTAAAGCACCATCAAAGAACATTATCCATCTACCAGATTCTTTAGTTAACGTGGCTAACTGTTCATCTGGAAAGTCCAAGTTCTCCACATAATCAGAATCGATTGGTTGATTTGCCAGAAACTTAGCTACTGCTCGCCCTTTGATGACCTTCTTGGTGACATACTCAATATCAAATTCTGACAACAACAACAACCATCTAGACAACTTTTCAGCAAGTGTTGGTATCTGGCAAAGATACTTCATCGGGTCTACCTTCGCCACAACTTGTATACGGTAAGATTGGAAATAATGGCGCAGCTTCTTTGCCAACCACACCATGGCAGCACATGTTTTCTCCACTATCGTGTAACGCGATTCATAATCCAGCAACTTCTTACTTAGATAATAAACCGTATACTCTTTCTTATCTTCTTGCTCCTGGACCAACATAGCTCCTACTGAACTTTCCTCAATTGCTAAGTACAAAATCAGCGGCTTTCCCGGAGTTGGTGGTCTCAGCACTGGAGGATTCACCAAATACGCCTTTATTTTGTCAAAGGCTACCTGACACTAATCATTCCAAACGACAGGCTGTTATTTCTTTAACAATTTGAAAATAGGCTCACAGATCATTGTATGTCGAGCTATAAACCTACTGACATATTGTAAAGAACTAAGAAAGCTTCGGACCTCCTTCTTTATCTTTGGCACAATCATGCTCCGAATAGCTTCAATCTTATCCGGATCCATCTCAATCCCTCTCTGGCTGACAATATGCCCCAAGAGCTTCCCTGAGGTGACTCCAAACATACATTTCTTTGGATTGAGCCTTAAGTTATATTTTTCAATACGAGTTAAGAACTTGTCCAATGTTGCCGGATGTTCTTCGGGAGTAGCTGACTTCACCATCATGTCATCAACATACACCTCAACTTTCTTATGGATCAAGTCATGCAACAAGGTGGTAACAACCCTTTGGTAGGTTACCCCAGCGTTCTTCAACCCAAATGGCATAACTCTATAGCAGTATGTGCCCCATTCCGTGATGAAAGCCGTCTTGAACTTGTCAATCATGTTCTTCAAGATCTGGTTATACCCTGAAAATCCATCCATGAATGAATACATAGCTGCTCTAGCTGCATTGTTAATCAATACATCAATGTGGGGAAGCGGGAAATCATCTTTTGGAGTAGCTTTGTTCAAATCTCGAAAATCAACACAGACTCTCACCCTTCCATCTTTCTTCGCAACCGGAACCACATTAGCCAGCCAAGTCGGATATTCAACAACTTCCAGGAAGTTTGCATTAATCTACTTGGTAATTTCTTCTTTCACCTTTTCAGCCCATTCTGGTCGAAGTCTTCGCATTTTCTGCTTAACTGGTCGAACCTTAGGATCGGTTGGAATTCGATGTTCTGCGATGTATCGGTCAACTCCCGGTATATCATCATAGGACCAAGCGAATGCTAAAGTATGTTGTTTTAGAATTTTTATTAATTCTCTCTCTTGCTCAATGGATAAGTCATTGGAAATAAATATCATTTTAGGTTCTTCCTTTGTGCTTAAATTTATTTCTTTCAGAGCA
>CAOJBI011141472.1:0-13089 GCA_948277035.1 Euphorbia corollata | reverse complement strand
TTTTTTTCAAACTTTTCAATATCTAGTAGAAACCTGGTAGGAATCTGGTAATAATCTTATATTTCATTGAAAGTTTATTCAATCCACAAAGTTTATGTTTCTACTTGATTTTTACTACATTTCATAAAATACCAGCATCCTACTAGATTATTACCAGATTTTGTTGAATGGTAACAAAAACTCAAACATAATACCAGCTTCTTACCAGGTCCTTACCAGCTTCCTACTAAGTTGCTACCATATGTGAAAAAAGACGAAAAATGAAAAATAGAGAATATAAGAGAATCAATGATAAAAAATAGCTCCCTACTAGATTCCTACCAGGTTCCATCGTGATATACTTTTCCGAAACTTTTTTCCAACTGTTCAATATCTAGGAGGAACCTAGTAGGAATATGGTATGAATCTTATATTTCATTTAAAGTTTGTTCATTCCACAAATTTTATGTTTGTAGTTACTATATTTCATAAATACACACTATATGACTACTAGATACATTCAAAAACTTTTTTTCAAACTTTTCAATATCTAGTAAGAACTTGATAGGTTTCTGGTAAGAATCTTATATTTCATTGGAAATTTGTTCAATCCATAAAGTTTATGTTTCTACTTGATTTTTACTACATTTCATAAAGTACCAACATCCTACTAGATACCTACCAGATTCGGTTGAATTGTAACAAAAACTCAAACATAATACCAACTTCTTATAAGGTTTCTACTAGGTTGCTACCATATGTGAAAAAAAGACTAAAATAAAGAATATGAGAGAATCAATGACAAGAAACAGGTCCCTACTACATTCCTACCAGATTCCTACCGGGTTCCATTGTGATATACTTTTTCGAAACTTTTTTCCAAACTGTTCCATATCTAGTATGAATCTGGTATGAATCTCATATTTCATTTGAAGTTTGTTCAATCCATGAAGTTTATGTTTATACTATATTTTTACTATATTTCATAAATATACTAGCATTATACCAGATGAATACTATATACTTTCAAAAACTTTTTTTTTCAAAGTTTTCAATATCTGGCAAGAATCTGGTAAGAATCTTATATTTCATTGAAAGTTTATCTAATCCACAAAGTTTATGTTTCTACTTGATTTTTACTACATTTCATAAATATACCAACATCCTACTAGATTTCTACCAGATTCTGTTGAATTACAACAAAAATTCAAACATAATACCGGTTTCTTACTAGTTTCCTACCAGATATCAAATAACTGATTTTTTTCGAAAAAGTATATCATAATGGATAGCATTTTTAAGATAAAGATGAGACAAATAAAAACTCTAAAACGACATGTCAAAAAATTGAACGGTTTGAGAGATAATTGTAAAATAAGATAAGAAAATTAAAAAGAAAACATGATGCGTATGATGATGTCATTAATGATGGGAAGAATATAGAAACGTATCATATGTACAGTAAAACTTCTATAAATTAATAATGCTGGGACGAGATATTTTATTAATTTAGCGAGATCTTATTATATCAATAAATTAATAATTTATTAATTTGAAGGAGTTTTACGTATATAACTTTTAAATTTCAAAATCCAATATACTAGTTACAATATATATTAGTTAAATATGAAAAATAAATTACAAAAACAAATTCCAAGACACATTCTATGAATGTACATTCATAAATTAATTGAATTTGTCAAGTTCATTGTATTTGCATAAGTAAAAAGTTAGTTCATGGTACCAAAAAATAAATTACAAAAGCAAGTTTCAAGGCACATTTCTTTTCCATGTACATTAAACATGGTTAGAAATTGATTATTATAAAATGTCCATCCTAGAATTTGAAATCTTTTAGTAAATATTAATTTATAGTTTCGTTGGGACCAACATATGTACACCTGGATTTTAAAAAAGTTATTATTTTATTATTTTATCGATCAGGGTCCAATTTTGTACTGTCCCAAGTTGGGACTGGACAAATTATTATTTTTATCGAAGTTATTAATTAATCGAGGATTACTTTATAAAGATTTTACTGTAATTCAAAACTTTAAAAAAGACATCAATGTAAAAGATGTAAAAAGATGATAGATATGTAAATAAATCATACATTTTTGACAATTTTCTTAAATATTTTGCCAAAATCCTACAATTTTAACAACTTCCAAAAGAAAAAATATTAGGATATATCCAGTAGTTTCTCATTTTGAAAAAATGAATATAGAAGACTATTCCTCACATGGTGAATTTCTAAAACGGGGTTCTCCCCGAACATGCAAAATTATCCATTTTGAGAAATTGATTAAAATTATATTATTTTTATTTTTTTTATTATTCTAAAATTACTATTTACCTTATTAGTTTAATAATAAAATGTTGTTATTTTGAAGTCATAAGTTTGATATGGGAAAATGTAAAATTGAAAAAATAGATAAAAAGTACTATAAATCCTACGAGTTTACCTTGCCCGAAAGGTTCCGCACCCCTCTGCCCGCATTCTTCGGGTAGCTACATTTTGCTTTTTCCAGTCTTCGATTCCACTAAAAAAAATTGAAATTGAAGAAAGAAAAAGGAAATTGAATGAAAAAGTAACGCAGAATCGACAGCATGAAATGAAAGAGAGGGAGAGGGAGAGGGAGAGTGGTGTTAATTTAATAATTTATCCCAATTTCTTTTTTTCCCCTTGAGTACAATATTTTTCATTTAAGTTGCTTTAAAACTAATAAGCTCTGGGCTTGTGTGTGTTCAGTGACTTCTCTGTTATCTCATGAGCAGACATTTTCTTGGTCTCAGGTTTGTTGGTTTGGTTCTACTTGACTTGTTTTTCTTCTATAAACAATACACTAGTACTTTTGTCTTCCTGTCCTAAACTTATTCCCAAAAGGGGTCGCCATTTTTGACCTTCATCTGATCTAACTCTTTTCCTAAACTGGGTTTTATTGGCGTTCAAGGATAAATTGTTCAATCTGAGTGCTTTTTGGTTGTATCATTTCTTTTTCCTGGGTTTATTTCTCCGGGGTTTGGGGATTTGTTGTGGGTATTTTGAAGTTAGGGAGGGGGGAGGGGTTGGATTTGGGGATTTTTGGATGAGAAGTGGGTGTGGATACTTAAGGTTTTGTGAGTGGAAAGGAGTATGGGATTAGGAAGTGAAGATGGAAAAGAGAAAGTAGTTTCTTTGGATGCGAGCAAATCAAAGGGAAGGAAGAAGAAGAAAGATGTGAATATCAGTAGTCGTACTGATGGAGAAGATGCAGTAGAGGAGGCATCCACAGGATGTTGGTTGAAGTTGAGGTTTATTGGAAGCTGCATTTCTTCAAGATCCAAAGTTGATAGCTCTGTTAGCGGGACCAGTACCCATTGCGGTAATTCCTTACTTCTCTTCTTCAATTTTATTGGTCAGCTATTCTGTTTCACCATCGTATCGGGTTATTATTTTTCTTTGATTGTTCTTTTAGTTTGAGTTTGTGGATAACGTTTGTTCTTATAAGGTAACTGGGCAGACCAATAGATTGCATCAGATAATTCATAGGAAATTCGGTCATACCTGGGTCTTTTTCACTTGACCTATGAGAATGTTGTGTGAGAATCAGCTCCGGTTGCTGAAGGAATCATGAAAATTGATTTTTCTATCAAGATTTTTCAGAATATGTGTAATTGCTGGAATGTGTTGTGATTCTTGGGAATACTTGAAGTTGCAATTCCTGTTTGTAGCGCATCAATTTTGGACACTTATATATGCATGTCTGCTTCTTGATAAAGGGGTAGGCTTTGAACGCTTTTGTTCATTGGTCTAGGCATTACCCATTTGATTGAGTTTGTTTAACTCTTCCTGTATTCTTTTCCAAATTGAAAAATATGTTGTGACCAATCAGTTTGTTACTTTGAGTGTCAGTTAATTAGGCTAATGAACTTGTTTCCTAGGATTAAGTATATTTGAACATTCTATAGGTGAAAACATTTTCAGCATTCTTTCCTTCTTTGCCGGTTTTTTTCTTGATTTTTCTCCTACTCATTCACTCCAAGCACAAACTACCGGTTCTTTCTTCTTAGGGTCAATTCAGTATCACTTCCCAAGCCCAAAAGCTGTTGTCATGGCGTATTGGGATAGCAGCTTTCAGGGGTTGGATAAGCAATGCTAAACCGGCTCTTATTGTGGTTCTGAAACCTTTAGACATGATAACTAACTTTGGCTTATCATCAACTGGAAACACTTCTTATAGGTGTTTGTAGTTGTGTCAGGTCCACCGCTGGTAGTAGCGTTTGAAAGAAACTTACGGTTTGTGATATATGCATTTGGTCAGCTGTAATAATAATTGTGAACGATGACTTACACGAGAGATCTGAATTCCTGAATTTTTAAGGCTGTAAGAAGGTTGGATATGTTTTATCTTTTCAAAATCTTCTTTAGTTAAATTCTACTAAGGTTGATATTTTTTGTGCACCCACTGGAATCTGTATTTGCAATCTTGGAGCATTTATGTGAAGGCTTATGCTCTGAACCTATCATATACCTTATCAACAGAAAGTAAATGTACAAATGACTCGAGCATAGAGCAACCAGCTGCTCCTGTGATTTCATCATCAACCACTAGTAATGCAGAAAGTAACTCATCCACTTCCAAACTAGAAGAGGAACTCAAGATTGCATCTCGGCTGCGAAAATTCTCATTTAATGATCTCAAACTGGCAACAAGAAATTTCAGACCCGAGAGTCTTCTTGGGGAAGGTGGTTTTGGTTGTGTGTTTAAGGGATGGATTGAAGAAAATGGAACTGCCCCAGTCAAACCTGGAACTGGACTTACTGTTGCTGTCAAAACCCTTAACCATGACGGGCTTCAGGGTCACAAAGAGTGGCTGGTATGGAACTCATATTTGTCTTATGAGTCTAATTATTCATTGGTGAAAATTTTATCCATTATAACTTATTGTAATTTTATTTAATGGCTTCAAATACAGGCTGAAGTGAATTATCTTGGTGATCTTATTCATCCTAACTTGGTTAAATTGATTGGTTACTGCATTGAAGATGATCAGAGGCTGCTTGTGTATGAGTTTATGCCTCGAGGAAGCTTGGAGAACCACCTCTTTAGAAGTAATTGTCCTTCATCATTTATGTATTTGCCACTATTTAGAAGTAATTAGATGTGAAACCGTTTCAAAATGATTGTTTTTTCAGGATCACTACCTCTTCCTTGGCCCATAAGGATGAAAATTGCATTGGGTGCGGCAAAAGGTCTAGCCTTTCTTCATGAAGAAGCAGAAAGGCCGGTGATTTATCGTGATTTTAAGACCTCCAACATCCTGTTAGATGCGGTAACAAGTGTATATATATATAGTTCATTCATTTTTTTGGTTTGGTTTCTGACACAATATGCTATTCCAGGAATACAATGCCAAGCTCTCTGACTTTGGACTTGCAAAAGATGGTCCAGAGGGTGATAAGACCCATGTATCCACCCGAGTAATGGGAACATATGGTTATGCTGCTCCTGAATATGTGATGACTGGTATGCTTTGATAAACATCTAGATTTTTCCAGTTTTCTTTTATTTCTTTACCCTTGAAATCGGAATGATCAACTTTGATGGGTATTGAATCAAATTGAACTGATTCTCATTCTTTGATGTTCCCCAGTTCTATCATCAGCTTTAACATTTATTTTTGTCTCAGGGCATCTTACATCAAAGAGCGATGTTTACAGTTTTGGAGTTGTTTTACTTGAAATGATAACTGGAAGAAGATCCATGGACAAGAACCGGCCAATTGGAGAACACAACCTAGTGGAATGGGCAAGGCCTCATCTGTTAGAGAGAAGGAGATTTTACCGGTTGATAGACCCTCGGCTTGAAGGACACTTCTCCATAAAAGGTGCACAAAAAGCAACACAACTAGCCGCTCACTGCCTAAGCCGGGATCCAAAGGCCAGACCCCTGATGAGTGAAGTTGTGGAGGCACTGAAGCCTCTGCCCAATCTAAAAGACATGGCCAGCTCATCATATTATTTCCAAACCATGCTGGTTGATCGCAGTGCAGCCAACAGCCCCAATGCCAAAAATGGAAGCCGCTCACAAGGAGGCTTTTTGAACAATGGGCAGCAACAAAGAAGCCTTTCGATACATAATGGTTCGCAGGCGTCTCCTTACCATCATAAATACCCGCATCAGTCCCCAAAACCGAGCAGTAAACCGTAATGATCTGACTTTCCGAAATCCCTACCTTCCCATCATTCAATTCTTTATTCCCATGTTCCAAGGAGGAACATGTTAGCTGTGTAATTCATGTTTGGAATGATGAGTTCCCAGCAGGCAGGTTAAATCATAAGGAGCTAAATATGTCTGCTGTCTCTGTCTGTCTACCATATGAGAAATACAGAATGTCTTAGAAGATTATTGATTGGCTCCTTGTAACATGTTTCTTTTCTCCTTTCATTCTCACTATATGCTAATAGTTGGTCTTGGATATTTGCTTCAAGTGCTTGAATTTTGAAAATACGAGATCATGTTCGTATTCTCTTTAGATCATGTAGACTAACCTGTCTTCTTGAATTCTTATAACATGTTTCCTTTGATACCACGAAAAGAGGGGGAAAAACCCTTTTTCCGTTCATATGAAACCAAGAGGTTTAGTCTTATTTACACTTAACTTTAAACATTTGTTGTTCGTTACATTTCATATAAAATGTATCTTATGCTGCCTTCCTTGTGAGTTGCTCTTTAGATGTGCTCTCAAAGATCTTATCAGCATTCCCAACCTCAAATCCATCACGCCTATGAATCTCTTTTATCTGTTCAAACCAAATAATCAAGTTACTAATCCAGAGTAATAATAACTAAAATGCATTGCTGTAAGGAAAACTAGAAATGCAAGCTACCTCTTCTTCTGGCAGGTTTTTGAACTGAGGTAGCACTAGACGTTCAGCAAATTCAATGTAGGAACAGGGAACCAGTTCTGTAATTCCGTCGGAAAATTCGAAACTTACTGAATCTGCTACTGTTGAACTTTGCTGCAAGAGGCCATCAGGGCTCACTGATTTTGCAAGCAGAAAAAGTTTTACTTTATCAGTTCGTAGATATGAAGATGGCTAATGTCAACAAAAATAGAACACGTTTTTACATCACCAAAACATGTACAAAAGACTAGTGTCACAAGACTCGCAACGTAAGAGCCCAAATGGCTCTAATCAGTTGTAATGGTATGCAAGGAAGCATGGAATCCACGTAGCATTTTTTCATCTTGAGATCTCCATCAAAAAGCTATCCAAGTCCTATACCAAATTAATAGCATCGAAAATGATTCCTAATTTTACAAGTAAATCTTCAGTGGGAGCTTTGAGTTTCAAAATAAAGGCAACTAGAAACACAGTTTAATGAGTAAAAGAATCGGCCTTGATGTACAATCTTCCATGTAAGTCCACAAATAACCTGCTAGTGGGCTCATGCACCTTCTATAAGAATTCAGATAACGAGAAGGAAGTCAAGCTCTCAAGATACTGAACAAGTAATTACTTGTTCGCCCATTGTTATATCTAGCAGATAATGGTCATGCAATTAAGTAAGAGTAACAAAACCATGTAAAGTGATGCTGAATATCAATTGGAACTGGAAAACCAGTTGCATAACTAAAAATGTAGCTAAGTTAGAAACACACCTTTGAGAACACCCCCTTCAGAATTTAATTTGAACCCATTCTCTTCAATAAAGTGATTGAGGTGTTTGATATGCTTCAGGTTGGATTTAAGCCGATGAGTGGAAATAGTAACATGGTTTAGTGCATAGCCATTGACTAGTGTCCAGGCAGCATATTCGCTCTCCCTAGATATTTCACAATTTAAACAAATGTTTTGAATGATGCAGATTTTGAAAGGAAGTTCAAGAATATTCTTTAGAAGCACAGCATGATTAGGCATAGGCAATTACAAAAAAGAACTGTGTAATAACAATATTTGGTACATAATCTGCAACCTCTGCTATTGACTTCATGAGATTTTAGCACATTTGCATAATAACTCAACGAAAAAAATTAAGTGCCATTAGATTCAGCAAAGACCAATTACCTTGCTAATTGCTGAAACTCCGAATATAAGGGATTTTCCCATGTTAGAGATCCCAAAGAACTTGCAAGAGCTGCATGTTTACACCCTCTACCAGATATTTCAGTATGTTTTTTAATTATTTCCTGTTAACAACAGTTTCAAGAATGATATGAGCAATGGGCTATATTTCGATAAAAAAAATATCAAGTTACCATATTACAAGAACCAACACAGATAATTGGAAGGTCACCTGAGCTTGCGCACTCATCTGATCTACAAGAAGTTCCGATATGAAAATTCTTGGGAGAGGGCCATCAACACCACTACCGATATCTGGAATACCTATCGTCGGGTTCACCGCTAGCGGCGACGAGCTTGTGGAAATCAAGGACCATGATCTTATCCTCGTTGGAGTGTACAAGTATGCTGTGCACGGCCAAAAGAAGCAGTTCATAAAAAACCCAAAATTACATTCATAGAGAAGATTCAAAAGCTTACCCTTATAGAACACCGATGAATTCAGAATATCGACGGGCTGGGTTAGTTCAGATGGTGAGTCGCAAACGATAGATATTGGCTTGAAAAGGGGGCGAGATCATGAGATTGGTTACAAAATGGGTTGAAATTGGAACTTGTGGATGGAGACGATCGAGCTGACGAGTTGAAATCAGAACTTGGAGGGAAAAGATCGGACCTTATGACTAAGAGATATGGTGGAGTGGTGGTTTGAGGAAGTGGAGTGGTGGAGAATAGGACTCGGCGGTGGAGATCGAGGGAAGTTCTTGTGAGAGATGGTTGAGAGATTGAACGGGGAGGAAGAGGCGGATAGAATAAGATTGGGTGAGTTTAATTAGATATTTTCCTTTATCATTTTACATTGGGCGCTAACTTTCCCGCTCACCTAAATTTCATTATTTCATCACTTTTACCAACACTTTCATTTTTTCAGCAAATGTGTTATCATTGATATGATTTTACCATCATTTCGAAATAAGTGTTAGCATAGGCCAATTTACTATGTTGATTTGCTAACACTTTCATGCCAACACTTTGCATTTGAGTTAGCAAAGGCTATATATGGTGTAGTGGTTGTAGAAAAAATGGTTTTAATAGTTTCTTTAAAGTATTTCCCTTCACATTGGTATATCTTTTCAACCGTAGAGCAAACACAGATAAAGTGTCTCTAATAACTGAAACCTTGTATAAAAATTTAATGAAAAAAAACCGATAAAGTTGAGCAATATTCAATTCACAATGATTTCAATTTAAAAAATAAATCATCAATTGCGAATTGCTCGTCCATAAATATTTGAAGCCATGGGTATGAGAGACACTCAGGTCCTGTTCTCTTCCAGTTCTGAAAGCTGAACTGAACTTATTTCAGTATAAATTTATAAATACACATAGCCGAATTTAACTGAACTTAACTTAGTTGAATTGTAGTCTAAGAGAACAAAGCCTCATTCTTTCCAGGTTGTAGAAAGTAACTTTTTCTTAAAGAAAAAAATTGGCTCATTTGGGCTTACATTAAATGGAAAGAAAACTCCCCAACCCACCTCGGATGTGACTCGAACCCGGGACCTCTAGAGTCCACAACTTCCGTTTTAACCACTAGGTCGAGACTTCAATCACAGGTTGTAGAAAGTAACTTGATATTAATTCGATTTAAAAAAGGCAACTTATTAGAAAGGAAAAAAAAACTGTTTAAAAAAGGAAAGCAACAAAATATCATCATAACATAGTAGTTGTTTATCGCAATATAATCAAAACTATCATCATTTTTGTATATGTTGCTTTTATCATAATGTATATTTTTTTAATTATGTTCGATAATTCTAGCCCCCTTTCGTTCAAACCTATTCCCGTCCCTGGTAACATGATGCATTAAAATTCAATAAAGAACATAGATCCAAAATATCTTGACCTTATACCCTTGAGATCTGCATTAGGTCTCGCTTGGTTTCTAGACTAAATTCTACTTAATTCATTGTTAAGTCTATCTTAAGCAAAGTTAATCCGCATTAGTTTTAGTCAAGCCTCTATTAAATAGATCCATTGGCACACCACTAATCTCCATTAGGTCTCATGCATGATGTGTGTGTATGTGTTTAGTTATAGCTATTTCATCGCTAAGTCCATGGTAACTATAACTATGCATGAGTTTAGGCTCTAAACTCATACAAGAAATAAACATTCATACACACAATCAACATAGAGTTTTAAGTTAAGAATACATACATGATAGAGGAAGATCACCTTATATTGCCTTCCAGAGAAAAGTCTTGCTCAAAATTGACTACTCTCTCATTAAAATGAACAAACTAAAATATATATTAACAATGGATGAGATTTAGTTCTGGAACTCCTTTTAAAAAGCAGAAGAAGCCACATGTATAGGCTCCAAAATAAAAAAGGAAAAATAGATATTTTCTAATTAAATATTACAAAATATTCATATAATAATTGTCTTGGGCAAGATGGTCTCTTTAGAACTAAGAAAATTTATGAATTACCATAAGAGAGATGGTCTCCCCTCTCTCTAGGAAAACCACCATCGGCCTCTAGTGCTGGTGGCTGATCCTTATCTTGGCTTACATCAACTATTTGTCTCTTAGCATTATTTTTAACTTTTTTTTATCTAATCACACATCCCTTTCTTTCCCACTACCTATTATTTTAACCCTTTCCCCACACCATGCAACACTTGCTTTCGTGCTTGTATGGGATTTATTGCTAAAATATTTCAGCTTTTTCTCTTGCCCATACCTAGATAATCAACTTGATATTATTTTAACACCTGTCGGTTTTTTCCCTTCCGATGAATTCCATGAATTCTCCGGCTTCTTTGGCTGACTTCAGTATAACGCATCTTTTTGATAGGAAATCGTTTGCTAAGCAATCGGCTTCTCGATCAAATTGTCCTTTGCGGAATCAGATAAGGAACTATATTCCGACTGCTGCTCCTGTTTTAATGAAACAGTCCTATGCACATATCGTACATGGCGAAACCCAAACTCCTAAGATGTTTGTTTCTAATGCCCAAATCTCTGAAAAATGGGGATTCAAATCCATTAAAATCTCTCAAGAGCTTTATAATAATCACATTAAGCTATGTTCTAACTCCTTAATTGGTCAAATTGTTTTGGACAAAGGGGACTCCCCTTGGAAAATTGATGATCTCAAGCTGCGTCTTTCTGCAATCTGGGGTCTGTCACCTCAATGGCATTTAATCTCGCTTGGCCGAGGATATTACCATATCATGCTAGGTTCTTATGAGGTCAAATGTCTGGTATGGGGTAAAGGAAGTGTTCATCTAAAACCTGGCATTTTTCGCATTCAACCATGGGTGGCGGACTTTGATCCTACGACTCAGAATTTGACTAATGTTCAAGTGTGGGTTCATCTTCAGTCCTTACCTTGGGAGTATTGGGATCCAATGATTCTTGCTGAGATTGTCAGTTATTTTGGTGTCTTTCTCCGAGTAGACAAGGCTACTTGTGACGGAAATTTTGGCCACTATGCCAGAGTCCTGATTGATATAGATTTAACCTCGGAGCTATCATGCATTGTCGGAGTTGAACGATAAGGACACGAGCTATGGGTGGATTTAAAGTTTGAAAACTTGCCTGTTTTTTGCAAGATGTGTGGCTCGGTTGGTCATGAGGTATATGAATGTTGTCATAACTTACAGCCTCCATCGGAAAAGAAATCTAAAGATAAGCCTCCTCCACCACGTGATGACCGTTTAGTGGATGCTACACCAAAGGAAACCATTCTCAACCTTTTTACTAGGAGCAAACAAAGGCAGCTGGATCTTGAGGAACGTAGAAGACGTGAGGTCCCTATCGATAATATTTTTCGCAATCTTGCTAATGATTTGGGTGACTCGCAGCAACAACGAGAACCTCCCTCAGATTCACATAAACATCCGGAACCTCATTCGGAAGACTCGGATGGTTCAGATAGGGACTTAGATGTTTCTACTCAGGCATCTGAGGAGAAAATTGGTGAGGATATCGTCGTGGATAGCTCAGGTAAAGATCTAGTTGTTCACGATATTTCTCATGAACGTTCTTCAGTGAAGGAAAGAGTGTTGAATTTTGAGGAAATTAATCTTGAAGTTCAGCTAGTCAATAATTAGTCTGTAAATCCGGCTAATCATTATGTTGAGGTGTATCCAGTTGCATCGGGTGGTAGCGTTAGATATGCTGATATGATGGATGATGATGCGGATGATTGGAAAATAGTGAAAGGGAGGAAAACTCGATCAACTTCTTCGCAAAATTCACGACAGCCATCCTCAAAAAAGATTTAATGTCAGTTCTTTATTAATTGGAATTGCAGGGGTTTTCACAATAATGAAACCCAAAATTATGTCAGCAATCTTATTTCTGAATATAAACCTATGTTACTGTGAACACGGTCGCCAAATCGAAGGAACAGGCTCACTGGTTTTAGACCAAGATAGATTTCTAATGAAATCTAATGCAAAGGAGTCGCCACTTAATTTTAATTTTTACAGGTCAATTAAGAAAACCCTAAAATGTAACCAGAGATGGGTTCGGGGAACATGTCAGGACTTGTGTTTGGACTAATGTTATGCAGGTTGAAAAAGAGGTTTTTTAATGATTTGACTTGAGATCCATAATTAATTACAGATCGGCCTACATATCCCAATTTGAATAGGGAAATCAAAGTCAATGTAGTTCGAAAATGCCTTTTGAAGGCGAAGAAATGCATTATGCATGAATGTATGCTTTTAAAGCCAAGTTGGGTTTATTTAACCAATTAGTTTATAGACTTTAAGTCTAAATGCTTCTTTTGAAGGCTTAATGATTGATTGAATGCTTCTTTGAAGGCTTAAGAATGAACCTAAATCAATTTTAGGGTTTAATTCCAAGTTGATTGGCTTTAAACCAAAAGATTGATTAATTGTGATGCTTCATTTGGAAGGCTTATGAATGATTTTGTCCAAATTAAGGTTTAATTGGAAAAAGGATGACTTTAAGTCGAAAGCTTGAATGGCTTTAAGCCAAAAAGGTTGATTGATTAAAGCTGGGGAAAAGATTGAATGA
>CAOJBI011141161.1:0-10459 GCA_948277035.1 Euphorbia corollata | reverse complement strand
TTTTTGAACAAGCTCATGAATGAACTCGTTTAGATAGAAAATGAATTTTAAAATGAGAAATGAAACTGGGTTTAGATAGAAAATGGTAAAAAACTTATATAATTTTTATAAAAAGTTATTTTTTTATCATGTAAAAAAAATAATCGAACTAGTTCACGAATATTTGTCGAGCATGTTCATGAACTTGCTCATGAACATCTAATCGAGTTTGTTTGCGAGTTAACAAGCCGAGTTGTGACATGTTTATGTTCGGCTCATTTAATATTCGAGTTCAAGATCATGTTTACGAACATGTTCATTTATAAATCGAGTCGAGTCGAGCCGAGCTACAACCGAGCCGAACACCGAGCTATTCATGAACGGCTTGGTTCATTTACAGCCCTAAGAATCACTAATAAAAAAAGCTAGTCCATTTTTATGCAATGTACAACAGTACAGTAGGATAATAAAATCATAAATTCAATTGAATATAATATGAAAAAACCTAAATACAAAATCAAAAAGGATATTGTGAGTCAAATTTGGTCGAAGATGCATCTAGTAGCTGTGTTTCTCCACAAAATCGAAGAACCAAAAGAGCAATAGAACTAAACAATTCAGAGTCGCAGAGATTGGAAATTACTGGATTTAAATGGAGCATGGTGACTTTGATTGAATGAAGATGTTGCATTCAATATCAATTGCAGACTATTCATATTAAATATCAAATTAGGAAGAGGAAGAGGTAGCGCAAACAATGCTGGAGGAGCAGTGCAATGACTGGAGGAGTAGTGACAATAAGAGAAGGAGCAGTAACGATAAGAGAAGGAGCAGCGACAACAATACGAAGAAGAATAGTCACAAAAGGAAGAGAAGAAAAGACGCGATCCAAAGACGAGAAAACATGATTTAGGTTGAAAAGATGAATCTGTAAATAAGTTTGGTTTGAAAGACGATTGTGTAATGTTAATTTTTGAAACAGGTTTTACTATAAAAGGCTAAACATTTGACCTAAATATTTTGAAAAACAGTCTTAGTTTAATAAATACTCAAAAGTAAAAGAGAATATTACCGTAAGCTCATAATTCATCTGTGCTTAGTAACATGACCCATGGCTTGGCTTCCACCTTATATAGCCCATAAATACCAGTGAACTTTGGGGTGAAGTGGGCTTAGTGGTGCTAAATTGAAACGAAGGCTGCAGAAAAATGTAGCTAAAGAGTGAAAGCAAAAAACGTATTATTTTTTAAAAAATGGACCTAAAAGAATGGAGAAAAAAAAGGTGAAAGAGGATTAAAAGACGGATTTTAGCCCTCAAAAATGTACTTTTAACAAATAAAATGGATTTGGGCATTGGGTTAAATATTATATCTCGATCAGGCACATTTTTTACTCGATTGAAAACGGGACTGGAAGTCCCGTTTTCATTTACACTAAAAGCGGGATTTTAAATCCCGTTTTCATGATTTTTAAAAAAAAAATTAAAGGGAAAGCGGGGGACATCTCACATCCACTGTTGTCCCCCACCTGTCCCTTTAATATTTTTTTTAAATCATTAAAACAGGATTTAAAATCCTGTTTTTAGTGCAAATGAAAACGAGATTGGAAATTCTATTTTTAATCGAGTCAAAAATATACCTGATCAAGATATAATATTTAATCTAACACCCAAATCCATTTTATTAATTAAAACAATATTTTTTAGGATTAAAATCCATACAATAATTATGTAAGCAGAGCATGTCTAAAATTCAGCCAACACAGTGGTCCCCTATGTGAGCACGTGACACATGTGTTGGGTTTATTATTCACGATGATATCGATGCAATACTTCATCACACACACCGTTGGATTGATTAAAAAATCCTCAACCGTCCATCAAACTCTTATCCTCTTTTCTTTCTTTGATTCACCCACTGTCCATTTCTTAACTACTCGTCTCGTCTATATACACACCCCACTTACAAGATTCGCACTTTCCCCTTCTATCTCTCTCCCCGTCCGATTTTATTGCTACCCAAAAAGCTCGCAATCTCTCTCTCTCTCTTCTCCGAGTATATCCACGGAGCCAGAGGTAAAGCTTTTCATCTTTTATAGTTGTTATATATTTATTGCTTTCGTTTCATCCCATTTACTGTTGATTTGATTTCCTGCTAAACCCATGTACGATAACCTATATAAAATGCCTTACAGGATCTGTGATTGTATTTTTCATTCTACCCATTTTGTCCGATTGGGGATCGGTCGTTTGTACTATGCCTTTTTTTGAATTTCAATTTTGTTATAGGGTTATTTGGTTCGTTGGATTTGTTGCTGCTGATTGGGTATAAAATTTGTTTGTGTTTTGACTAAATATTATCTGTTTGTGGTATTTCTCCAAGCTAGGATTTTGCTGCTAAAATGGAAAATTGGGCTGATAGAACTTCTGGGCTTGATCTGAGGGGGAAGGAAGACCACCCGGAATCTCAGTTTGCAGAGGATAAGGCAGAGGAGAGGGTCACAGTGGAGTCTGATAGAGTGGTAGACAACGAAGAGGAAGTTTTTGAAGAGGCAGTCGATTCCCCTGAGGCAATAGATGATTCCACCTCAGCTATTGTGGATGAAAATACGAAGGTGGAAAATGATTTTGAGGCTTTTGAGGAGGCAATGGATATAATTCCTGCTGCACCTGCAAACTCTGAGGAGAAAACTCTTGTGGTTGGTCAAGAAAAGGGTATGAATTTATTGGATGGCGCAAGTGTTGATGATAAGATTGATGAGGGAGGGACTGATAAGCAAGTGCTCACCAGTGAAGTAACTGGAGGAAAGGAGGTGTCTGAGATTGGTTCCATTGGAGGCAATGATGTTTTGAAGGCTGACGACCAGGTGAATTCTAATTATGAAATTGAACCATCTGCTGAGTTTTCTTCTCAATTGAATGGTTTCAAGGAAGTTTCTGAGATTGCTGGAAATGCCTCCATTGAGGTTTTGAAGGCTGAGGTTGAGTTGAATCCTAGTCGTGAAAATGAACCATTTAGTGGGGTTTTGCCTGAACTGAACGGAGAAAAGGAGCTTCCTGAGACGAATGGAGGCACTGAGATCGAGTTGAATCCTAGTCGTGAAATTGAACCATCAACAGGGTTTCTGCTTGAAATTAATGGAGAAAAGGATATTCCTGACGGAGGCACTGAGGTTTTGAAGGCCGAGATGAATCCTCATCATAAAGTCGAACCATCTGCAGATTTTTTGCCCCAAGTCAATGGAGAAAAGGTTACTGAGATTGATGGCAATGGAGGCATTAAGGATTTGAAGGAGGAAATCAAGGTGAATCCTGATCATGAAAGTGAAGCATCTATGGAGTTTCTGCCTGAAGTGAACGGAGAAAAGGAGGTTTCTGAGGTTTTGAAGGTCATGGAGAATCCTAGTAATGAGATTGAACCATCTGTAGAGCTTCTTTGTGCAGATGTTGAGGGCGAACTGAAGGAGGATGACTTGGGTACTCAACGATCTGCTGAGTTCTCATTTGAGGTCCAAGAAGACGAGGTTGAAGATATGGATGAAAGTCGCACTAAAATCGATCCAGAAGGTCCGGCTATTGAAAAAAGCAGGGAACCAGAACTTGAGACTATTGTCCTTGATTATGCAAATGGAGTAGTTCATGAAAGTGAACAGCTGAAGGATAACTCAGCAAGTTTGGATTTCGAGCATCTTAATGATATCAATGGTGATGTGAAAGCTACCTCAGTGGAGCGTTCTGTGAATGAGAAAAGGGAGGAGATTCAGAGCCACGAAGCTGATATAAGAGCAGTGGATAACAAGGAGTCTGATTTATCATGCCCTGACGAAAAAGTTATAAGTGTTGACAAGGACAGTATTGTAATTGAGGAGCATGAAAAGAAAGTAGAAAACGACCAGCAAGCGAGACAAAACACTCAAGGGAATGACGAACAGAAAACTCTACCCCCTGTAAAGCCTGTTCCATCTCCTGAAAAATCCACTGATCCTGCCCCTGTCCCTGTCCGTCCAGCTGGCCTTGGACGTGCTGCCCCTCTATTAGAACCTGCACCTAGACCAGTTCAGCAGCAGCAGCGTGTTAATGGAACCATGTCTCATATGCAATCGCAACAGATTGAAGACACAGCTAATGGAGAGAGCGATGAGTATGATGAAACTCGAGAGAAACTCCAGATGATTCGGGTTAAATTCTTGAGGCTGGCCCGTAGACTAGGCCAGACTCCTCACAATGTTGTTGTAGCACAGGTTTTGTATCGGCTAGGGTTAGCTGAGCAGCTGCGTGGGAGAAATGGTGGCCGAGTTGGTGCCTTCAGTTTCGATCGTGCAAGTGCCATGGCTGAGCAGCTCGAGGCATCTGGTCAGGAACCCCTCGACTTCTCCTGTACAATTATGGTCCTTGGGAAGACAGGAGTTGGTAAAAGTGCGACCATTAACTCGATATTTGATGAAGTTAAGTTTGGTACCGATGCATTTCAACAGAGTACCAAAAAAGTTCAGGATGTGGTTGGCACTGTTCAGGGGATTAAGGTTCGGGTGATCGATACACCAGGCCTACTTCCTTCTGGTTCTGACCAGCGCCAGAATGAAAAAATACTGCACTCAGTGAAGCGATTCATTAAGAAAACTCCGCCAGATATTGTTTTGTATCTCGATAGGTTGGACATGCAGAGCAGGGATTTTGGCGATATGCCGCTTTTGCGCACGATCACCGATATATTTGGTCCTTCGATTTGGTTCAATGCTATTGTGGTATTAACTCATGCAGCATCTGCCCCACCTGACGGTCCAAATGGCACAGCTTCGAGTTATGACATGTTTGTCACTCAACGATCTCATGTTGTTCAACAAGCGATACGTCAGGCAGCTGGTGATATGAGGCTCATGAATCCCGTTTCATTGGTGGAGAACCACTCGGCATGTAGAACGAATAGGGCTGGGCAGAGAGTGTTGCCAAATGGTCAAGTTTGGAAACCTCATTTGTTACTGCTCTCTTTTGCATCAAAGATTCTTGCTGAAGCAAACGCGCTTTTGAAGTTGCAAGATAGTCCACCTGGCAAGCCTTTTGCTCCTCGCTCTAGGGCCCCTCCGTTGCCCTTTTTGCTTTCGTCACTTCTCCAGTCAAGACCACAAGTTAAGCTGCCTGAGGAACAGTATGGCGAAGACGAAAGTTTTGATGATGAATTAGAAGAGTCATCAGATTCTGAGGATGAACCAGACTACGATGATTTACCTCCTTTCAGAAGTTTGACGAAAGACCAGCTGGCCAAACTTACTAAAGCTCAGAAAAAGGCTTATTTCGATGAGTTGGAATACAGGGAAAAACTTCTTATGAAGAAACAGTTGAAAGAAGAGAAAAGGAGGCGGAAAGTGATGAAGAAAATGGCAGCAGCGGCTAAAGAACTGCCTGCTGATTACAATGAGAATGTTGAAGAAGAAAGTGGTGGTGCTTCTTCTGTGCCAGTTGCTATGCCGGATTTATCATTGCCTGCTTCCTTTGATTCTGATAATCCAACACATAGGTACCGCTATCTCGATACTTCCAACCAGTGGCTCGTAAGGCCAGTTTTAGAAACTCATGGATGGGATCATGATGTGGGTTATGAAGGCATTAACGTTGAAAGATTGTTCGTTGTGAAGGACAAAGTTCCCTTGTCCTTTTCTGGCCAGGTAACAAAGGATAAGAAAGATGCCAATGTTCAAATGGAACTTGCAAGTTCTCTAAAGCATGGAGAAGGGAAATCAACTTCCCTAGGTTTTGATATGCAAACAGTAGGGAAGGATTTGGCTTACACGTTGCGTAGCGAGACAAAGTTCTGTAATTTTAGGAAGAACAAAGCATCAGCTGGTCTCTCGTTAACTCTCTTGGGCGATGCTATATCAGCTGGATTGAAAGTGGAAGATAAGTTGATTGCCAATAAACGATTCCAAATGGTGGTGTCAGCGGGTGCAATGACTGGCCGGGGTGATGTAGCTTATGGCGGCAGTTTGGAGGCTCAGCTGAGAGATGAAGATTATCCGTTGGGTCGATCGCTATCAACGCTGGGGCTCTCTGTCATGGATTGGCATGGCGATCTTGCTATTGGCGGCAATGTTCAGTCCCAAATCCCTATAGGGAGGTCGACTAATTTGATTGCTCGTGGGAATTTGAATAACAGAGGGGCAGGACAAATAAGTATCAAGATAAATAGTTCGGAACAGCTGCAAATAGCCTTGATTGGTCTTCTTCCTCTCTTGAAGAAGGTAATTGCTTACTATGAACAAGTGCAGTTGGGACAATGATGAAAAAAAATACCTAGTTAAGATACTATTAAAAGCCAGTAAAAAGGCTACTTATTTTTAGTTAAGTTTAGCGCTCGAGCATTATCGTTTTGCGTCAAAAGGCTGAAATTTTAAGAGCATGTTAGTTTCTTAATAGTAAATGTAGTTTCTTTGTTAAAAAGTATGTTTTTTTATATGGTGATTTTCAGTAACCTACCATTAAGCTGCTGAACATAAGCTGCTCTTATGGTTCAAGCAGGCTCTTAATTTTGTCAAGAATGGGTGTAGAAATTTACCGATTTTGTACAATGTACAGTTTATATTGTGCCTTTACTGATTTAGGCTATGATTGCCTCGTTTGTTCTGTGGTTTCTTTGGTAATGGTAGATGGTAGGAATAAAAGGCTGTGGTAGTTTATTTGTTCTGTGGTTTCTGTGGTAATGGTAGATGGTAGGAATAAAAGGTTGTGGTAGTTTATCTCTGGCTGTTGGTCTGTAGATGGATCTTATATGAGTGGATGTACTTATGATAATTATTTTTCTTTTGCTTAGTAAAACATTAGGTTGAGATCTTGATCATGTAATGAGCAGGAGATTCGCCATTATAATGTGCTAATAAATCCTTAATTGCTGTTTCCATTTGATCCTTCATATAGAAGTCATGATCTAGGTAGAACGGTCGTTTCCGTTTTCAGAAAACGCACAAATATAACAGGTTTCCGAGATGGAAGTGGAAACAGGAAGAGTTTCGGTGCTTCCTAGATCATGATTAATTGGTCATTTGGGTGAGTTGGTAAAATGTAATAATGTGTGAAAATTGTTGAAGTATTTGAAGGGGTAATGATGAAAGGAGAAAAGAGGATTCGTCCATTATTTAGATAAGATAGATAAGACCAATCCCATCCAATCCATTATTTTGGTTGTAGCAGAAAAACCTTTTCCAGAGAGATGATTGTTGATGAGCCGTTTTCATAGCAACATGTTCTTGTGCCTCTTTCAATTATTTAATACTGCCATTACCTACCTTTGCGTTTGTATTTACGGCCACCATTTCTGATTTCAAATGTATTTTGTCGCTTGATAAACGATTGCTCATTGGATATCCACACTAATTCACGGTACACAATTTTTTAAAAGAACAAATATACAAACTTATCGGTTTGGCAAACAGTCAAAAATATGTAATGGCTGGCAGTTGATACTGAATAGTCCCTTCTCTTCCACTAACCAACGTTAGCTGACCTTTATGTACTTTTTTATATTGATAGGTACTTTGCTACATTATTTGGTACATTTTAGGCTCCATATTTTTTTTGGGTGTACACATTAATTTTCTTTGAATAATGTCATATATGGTCTGATATACATTAACAGATTTAAGAGTCACTAAGACATGACATTATTTTTAAGTAGGCAAACACATCACTTATCTCCTGGACATTTGACATGATTATTTATTGTCTTCTTAACTTGTAAAAAATACACTAGTTCCCTAATTGTGTTTGAACCAAATATTATGGAACATGTGATGTGAGGGTGCACGTGTCATGTGTTAAAATGTTGAAAAGTTAAACCAATAACAAGTTGACATGTGACACAAGTTGAAAAGCCAAACCAATAATTGTTTGATGGATGAGGTAGAAGTAAAATTTTTTCAAACTCCACCTGCCTAATATCCTGTCTCCTATCCATGTCAACACTAAGTGGTAAACTAGTGCACATTTTTCATGTTGGAGAGGGAATGAGAACTTTTATAAATGCAAGGCACAGTAGCCGAGTATTTACTATTTAGCCAATACAAAATATGATGCGGCTGATAAACTAAATGAGAAAAAATAAACTTCATTTTTAATTGACAGTGGAATAATGGATAGTTTTTTCTTTCGACTAAAATGATGTTGCAACCCAAATATAACACAATCAATCGCACATTTCATCCGAGTAAAAGAAAGGTTTCTCAATAATGTAACACCGAAACATTGTACTCAACAATAGCATCACCATTAGGTTTAGATACATATGTTTTTAGAGCTGCAAACCCCCGAGCCATCCGAAACACACCCGTTCCACCAACAATGGGCAACTCACGTGTTGGATCGGAAGCCGGGTTAAGACCGACAATGGCAAGGGTACTGCCATTGAACTCCCCATAAGTGAACACTAAATTGAAGGCCATAGCAAGACCAAACGTCGTCTGACTCGAAGACCCATACAAACCTTGAGCCCTGCCGATCTCCTTGGATGTCAAGAGCGGCCCCTCGGTCAACGGATCATCGATCATAACAACTGAACCGAAAAGTGTAGGCGATTTGTCTGTGATGTTGGATTTGGCTACAATAATTGCTGATGTATTTTGGCCTGAAAATGTTTCATGCAAGTAAAATTGAAGATGGCTAACCTTTTCCCTGGCATGACTCATGTGTTGGAGCCATGGATCGGAACCCGAGCAAGAGTTATTAGAAACGAGTAGAATAACTACTGTGACTAGAAACTTGCATACAAATCCTCCTTCGAATTGTTTAACCATCTCTCTTTCACTTGCAAAACTTGAAATGTAGAGACGATGGCCTTGACTTATAAAGAAGCTTGCAAATTTTGGAGTGGGTAATATTCATATTCATTTAATTAAACTACTCATACCAAACCCAAGTAGTTAGGGCCAAGTTTCCATGTCCATTAATTTATATTTATAGATTGTTTTGGATTAATTAGTCTCAACTACTGATAAATTTGAATAAGCACTTGACTTTACAAGCTATAGGGTTTTCCAATGGAACTGATATTGATCTTGCCATCATTATGTACAGTAGACTTTAATTTATTTTGGCCAAATACATGTTTTGCCCCTTTAACTTGGCAACTTTTCACTTTTGCTGAACTTTAAAAAGTCTCCGTTAACCCCCCAAACTTGGCAAAAACGCACCCAACAGCCCCCTCGTGCCACATGTTAACTTCTGGTTGGTTTGACTTTTCAAATATGTCAGATTTTTTGTCCAATCAGAATGTGACACGTGGCACGAAGAGGACTGTCGGGTGCATTTTTGCCAAGTTTGGGGGGGTTAGAAGAGACTTTTCAAAATTGAGGGCGGCAAAAGTGAAATTGTGCCAAGTTAAAGGGGGTAAAACATGTATTAGGTCATTTATTTAATATAAATTGGGTTATCAGTATCTTATTTATAATATAATTGGATTCGGCTAAGAAACTAAGAAAATAAAAGAATACACATTTTATGTTAGTCAAGCTTATCTCAAAAAAACTATTGATCACTGAACTTTCAAAGTACATTGTAGCTCCCTTAACTTTTAAAAGCGGATCAGTTTGCCCATGAACGCTACATGTCACATTCTGGTTTAGTTTAACTTTTTAAAGATATCATTTTTTTTATTTTCTTTCTTCAATCAAAAGATGACACGTGGCATTAGGTAGCAAAATGATGTCCTTTTTAAAGGTTGAAGGATTTAAGGGTTTACTTTGAAAGTTCGGGGCAACATGTTTATCTGAGGACAAAGTTCGAGTAACCACCTTTCTTATTTTTTACCAAATTGATGTTGCAACCCAAATAAAACACAACCAATCAGGCAATCACACATTCCATCCGAATACAAGAAAGGGTTGTCAATAATGGATGACTGAAACATGGTACTCAACAATAGCGTCACCATAAGCATTAAAAAGATACGTTTTGAGAGCTGCAAATCCGCGAGCCATCCGAAACACACCCGTTCCACCAACGATAGGCAACTCACGGGTAGGATTAGAAGCCAGATTAGGACCCACAATGGCAAGGGTGCTGCCGTTGAACTTCCCATGAGTGAACACTAAATTGAAGGCCATAGCAAGACCAAGCGTTGTTTGACTGGAAGACCCATACAAACCTTGGGCTCTGCCAATCTCCTTGGATGTCAAGAGCGGCCCCTCGGTCAATGGATCGTCCATAATAACAACTGCCCCGAAAAGTGTGGGCGATTTGTCTGTGACGTTGGCTTTGGCCACAATAAATGCGGATGGATTTTGGCCTGAAAATGTATCATGCAAGTAAAAGTGAAGATGGCTACCTTTTTCTTTAGCTTGAGTCAAATGTTGAAGCCATGGATCGATTTCTTCGGGACTCGAAAAAGAGCTGTTAGAAATTATTAGAATAACTAGGACTATAAACATGAATTTAAATCTTTGTGCTAATTGTTTAACCATCGTTGTTTTTCACTTACAAAACATGAAGTGAAGAGAA
>CAOJBI011141142.1:0-12978 GCA_948277035.1 Euphorbia corollata | reverse complement strand
GGGGCCCTCGAAATTTGGAGGCCCTGAGCGGTTGCTCACCCTGCTCCTGTTAATGACCGGCCCTGAGCATCAACTATAATTTTCATGAATAATAATAAGACACGATATCGAATCGAAGTTAAGTTCATTTTTTAGCAGATCCCTTAAGTGAATTTTTGGAATTCTTCTACTATTTTGTCCGAAAATTATAACTCCACGATGCATTAACTTGAGGCAAATTCAATCATACCATAAAAGTTACGTATGAATATGGATATACCTACAACTAAAGGGAGGGGTTGGAAAATGCATGTGCAAGTGGGGTCATAAGCAAAGCAGTTTGTAGACTAAGTTAGGACAAGTGCATGTGCATTTTGATTCCTAAATGACCTCAAAATTTTTGAAGAATTAGTTTGTTTTTATTGCTTTGTTAACTTGTCTCTTGTTTCTTACCACAAGTCTACATCAATCCAATCCTCACCTTTATTTTCTATCCCCTATATAACTATCCCTTCATTTGCCTTTTACTAACAACCAAACCATTAACTACTAAATCCCCATCCCCATTTCTCTCTTATTTTCTCTCTCAACAAATCATATTCTTAAACAAATAATAAACAATGGGTAAAGCTACATTCTCTACTACTACTACTAGTTCACTTTTGCTTTTTGTGCTCAATCTTTGCCTTAGAGGCACTTATGGTGACTATGGAGGTTGGCAAGGCGCCCATGCTACTTTCTACGGTGGCGGTGATGCTTCCGGCACTATGGGTATGTCTGGTTTAATCATTAGCTCGTCACTCTTTTTATCGTTGGGTTCGGTTTTTCGACATAATAGCTAAATTCATTTTAATGGGTTGGGTTTTCGAGTATCTGACCTTATTTGAATCCATTTATAATTCAATGCGTAATAAGAAACGAGTTCAATTACTATAGTTTGGGCTCGTGTCGACTACTTGGGCCCGAGTTCAATTACTATAGTTTGGGCTCGTGTCGACTACTTGGGCCCGATTATACATGCACAAATATATTATTGCTACAAGATTTTAAGTGAAGATTTTAAAATGGGGTTTTTTTGTTTTTGTAGGAGGTGCTTGTGGATATGGTAATTTGTATAGCCAAGGTTATGGAACTAACACAGCAGCACTAAGTACTGCCTTATTCAACAATGGATTAAGCTGTGGTTCATGC
Organism: Euphorbia corollata; assembly: GCA_948277035.1. Classification (NCBI taxonomy): domain Eukaryota; kingdom Viridiplantae; phylum Streptophyta; class Magnoliopsida; order Malpighiales; family Euphorbiaceae; genus Euphorbia; species Euphorbia corollata. The sequence goes on along the minus strand of CAOJBI011141142.1, from coordinate 11,808 downwards.
TATGAAATGAGATGCGACAGTGACCCGAAATGGTGTCTCCCCGGAACAATTACAGTTACTGCCACTAATTTCTGCCCTCCCAACTTTGCCCAAGCCAACGACAACGGTGGCTGGTGCAATCCTCCCCTTCAACACTTCGACTTGGCCGAGCCTGCTTTCTTACAAATCGCTCAATACAGAGCTGGCATTGTGCCTGTTTCGTTCCGAAGGTAATAATAAAAGCTTTTCTTCACAACTAAAATATTACTAAAATTAGTGAATGAACATAAAAAAGAATCAGAATTAGTTGACGTACTTCGTGAAATCTTAATAATTTCCAGTGTCTCTTGTAAGCTTACCTATTAGAAGCAATTAAATCACGGTATACTTTCTGGGTAGCACGTTCTACTAGCGGGTTTGTTAAAAATCAATATACCCCGTGACCACTTTTTATTAAAAGAATCAAAATTAGTTCACATGTCTTATAAAATTGCAATCTTTTCGTATCGTCTCCCATAACCTTACCTATTAGAAGCAACCAAATCTGTGTAGCACTTGTTACTACCTCGTTTGTTAGGAGTCAATATACATGTCACCCCCTTTTTATTACACATTAGCCTCAAACATAACACACGCAGAAAAACTAGTGCATGGGTTTGAAAAAGTTCTGATCTTTATGTTTCTACTCGACAGGGTTCCATGTGTGAAGAAAGGAGGAGTGAGGTTCACGATAAACGGACACTCATACTTCAACTTGGTACTGATAACAAACGTTGCAGGAGCAGGAGATGTCCACTCTGTATCAATAAAGGGATCAAAGACTGGATGGCAAGCAATGTCAAGAAATTGGGGCCAAAATTGGCAGAGCAATTCATACTTAAATGGACAAAGCCTTTCATTCCAAGTGACTACAAGTGATGGCAAGACTATTACAAGCTACAATGTTGCCCCTTCTAACTGGCAATTTGGACAGACATTTCAAGGTGGTCAATTTTAACTAATTGGGTTTGTAAGAAAGTGGGTTTAGGGTAGGTGGAAGTTGGCCTATGTGGCTGGCTGTTGCTGTGGTGGTTTGTAAGCACCCGCTAGGCCTTTTATAATTTTTTTTTTTTTACTTTCGTTGTGTTTAAAATGTAATGATTGTGAGTTTTATAGTTGATTTGAATACCGGATGATGTTAATTTGTTGGCTTTTTTTGTTGATTTGTAAGCCAACAAAAAGTTGTTACCGTTTGTTATTGGATTTCAACCCTCGATAAACTAATCGAGGGTAGTGATAATATATACATATGATGATATGATCATTTTGGATGTTCCAATTTTGATTTTTTTTATGTATTGGAATCTATTCATCTTTATTTATTTGAATTGCAAGCAATTTTCTAAAATTTTAAAATAAATTTATTTTTGTATGAACAATTTGGCACAAATGGTATTCAGAATTTTTGGAAAGATCAAATTTATAAAAATGAAAATAGAAGGAAAAAATTGAGAGGAATGATCTTTGAATCCACTTGACCTCGTTTGGCATCATTGAGAAAGCATATTCAAAACTAGAAGTTCAGTATCTGCCTATTGATTGATATAAATGTGAAAATCTCAATTGCATTGCCGTTTTGTCACCACACAAATAAACGACAAGTCGTTCAAGCAATCTGTGAATGATATACGAAACATAATATCAATAGCTCAAAGTAAAAATGGAAGGGCCCCAAATATGAGTTCACTCTGTAGAAGCTTATTCGGCCTAGTTGCACATTCTTCCCCCCAATTCCTCGCAGTTGGGTCTCCAATTTCTTGTTCTGCCATTAACCCTTTTAAAAACTCACCCCAAAAGACATCATTGCATTTTAATCAGCTTCTTAAGTTTCCATTAAAAAACTCTTCATCTATCATAGCTCGGATGGAAAGCTCAGCGTCCAATGGAGGGGAGAACACTGTGTTTCCTTTGTCTTCGTCCTCTGTCCTTAAAGTCAATAAGGGAGATATCACTAAATGGTTCATCGATGGCTCTTCTGATGCTATTGTAACTACCTATCTCTCTTTCTTTTATGTACCCTTATTTAATTTCTCTAATTCTGTTTTGCCTTGATTGAGTGCCGTAGTGAATGGAAAGTTGATTGCTTTGCTTCGGTTTGATATGTTGTAGTCAGTTTCTTGATGAATTTATCGTACTTGGTGTGATTTTCTTAGATTCATGCAATTTGGCGATTCAAGTTATGGATTGAATTGCAAGGGTGTGCAACGAAGCACATTTAGGGCTCAGAGTATTAATCTTTATTTCTGTATCTTTCATTTAATTTCTCTAATTCTGTGCCAGTCTTAGCAATGTATTTGCCTTGATTGAGTTCCGTCTATGAATGCAAAGTTGCCTCCTTTAATGTGGTTTGTTTTGTTTTAGTCAGTTCTTGATGAATGTATCGTACTCTGGATGCAAAGTTCATAGATTCTGGAAATATTTGGAGTCCAAGTAATGGCTTAGAAATAGATTTGAAATAAATAGTGGCTATTCGGTGGAATAGAATAGAAAAGAAAATAAATTGAAAAAGTGAATAAAAAATGTCAAATATGATATATTATTTGTCTAGACTCCGTCATTGGAGATAATAGCTATTCGTAGTTATTAAAGGAATTATGGAATAACTATTCCTCTCATATACTAATAACTATTTCATGATTCCTTTATCAATTAGGAATAGCTATTCCCTCCGATGACGAAGTCTAGACGAATGATATATCATATCTTACATCTTTCCATTCATTTTTTATTCTAATCCACGGAATAGGCATTGTACCAACCAAATGAGTCCTTAGTGTTTAATGATTCAAAATTTTCTCTAAGTGCTTCTGATTCTGCCATTCTGCAGGTGAATCCAGCAAATGAGAGAATGCTTGGAGGTGGAGGTGCTGATGGAGGTAGTTTTCTCTGATATAGATGCCCTTTCATTTTTTTCTGTTAAATGTTGTTTCGAAGGTTTGATAAATTCAATTACTATTTGCTAGCCATTCATAGAGCTGCTGGACCAGAACTCGTAAAGGCATGCTATAAGGTTCCTGAAGTCCGTCCTGGAATCCGTTGCCCAACAGGAGAAGCAAGAATTACTCCGTAATATCTTCTTGCTCTCCTTTTCTCGTTACAGAGATTCAAATAGATCGATTTTACCATTCAATCATAATAACATTGAAAAAACTGCAGGGGTTTCAAATTGCCTGCTTCTCATGTTATTCATACAGTTGGTCCCATCTATGATTCTGACCCGAATCCTGCTGCCTCTTTGAAAAATGCATACAGGTCTTATTCTAAAGTATCAACTTTCTTGTTTGGCAAGAAGTTGTGGTTTTGGTTTGAATAACATTTGCTTTCACTCTTTTTGATTGCAGGAATAGCTTGAAAGTTGCCAAAGAAAACAACATTAAGTACATTGCTTTTCCTGCTATATCTTGTGGAGTTTATGGGTTAGTAAGCTCTTCAATAAGAAATATAAAATGTTCATCGACAAATTATGGAGAGAGAGTTCATAATTTACAAAAAGATTGAGATAGGGAACAATGAATTTCATCTTATTTGGTTGTTCTAGAACCTGTTGAAAAGCATAATATCTTTTTTAAATCTCGACTATTAATTCTCGATCACTTCAGGTATCCTTATGATGAGGCTGCTTCAGTGGCAGTATCTACAGCTAAAGAATTCTCAGATGACATTAAAGAGGTATCTTCTTATTCTGTAGTATTGCATTCACAGTATGTTTTTTACTTATCGAACTATCGCACTGTTTGAGCGGCTAAAACAGGCCTTTATAGCGAGATAGATTGATGTAATATTTTTGTTGTTGAGAACTTATTTTGTCTGATTTGCAAATTGTCGGCAGGTGCATTTCGTTTTGTTCTCGGATGACATCTTTAATGCTTGGGTGAAGGCAGCCAAGGAATTGCTCACATCTTAGCATGGACAAATAGCTTTTGATATACTATCCTACCCCCCTTTATTTCCTTTAGTTTTTTTTTTTTTGAAAAGTTAGTATAATACCCTTATTTTGAGGGTTGATGGACCGGTCTATGTAAGAACATCTGAAGATTGAATAACCAAAGAATTATATATTTGAAGGATTTTGTGGGATTTTATATTGTCATTCTGCTATTATTGTGCTTAAATGTAGATGAATTGTCTCAATGATTCAAGTTTATCTTCTGTGATAAGATTACCTCTTTGTTTGTAGACCAAGGAATCAAATTTCTTAAGCAGATGTCCAAAGCTAAGAAAGAGTCAACCTCTTAAAAGAACAATTTTTAATGTTCTCATTTTAATATTCTGTTGTGAAATAGAGATTCATGTATATAAGTTGACGCACACAAACTCTAATTAAACATTAGTTGACTTAGTGAAAATTTCATTGACTTCTTTCATTGGATCTTCCATTATCAGTTGAACTCCTTTTCTCCCCTTCTGGCAAAACACATCTCTATCTTCACCCAATATGATTGCTGTGCCAGTGGATATCTCTGCCGGTGTTTTTCCAGCAGAATTACTGGATGTCGGAATCACTCATGTTTTTCCCTTGTCATCTTCAACACTTCTCAAGGTCAGCAAAGGAGATATCACCAAGTGGTCCGTCAATGGCAGCTCAGAAGCTATTGTAAGTTCCTCTTTTTCTCGTCCTTGGCATGATCTACTGCTCTGACATGGAAAATTTGTTTGGAAACCGACATTTGATTGATGGGTTTTATGCAGGTCAACTCGACTAATGAACTTATGCGCCCTGGCGGAGGTGCTGATTTAGGTAGTTGAATTTGAATCCATCCTTACAAATTTTTTTGACTTTTAACTATTCGTTCCGATGCTTAGAGTTTGGCCAAATCCATCAAGACCCCTGAGCTTTGCAACTTTTGCTGGATGCCCCATTGAACTTTCAAAAGTTCCACTTAGCCCCCTAAACGTGACTAAAGTGCATCAGTTTTGGCCTCTCAACGTCACTTGTCAACTTTGGAGAGAGAAAATCAGAAAAATAGAATCTTTGAAAAGTCAAAATAATCATAATATAACATGTGACGTTACGGGGGGCAAACTGGTTTACTTTTGCCACGATGGCATCCGACGAAAGTTGCCCTTGATGCATTAAGCCTTACAGTTTTGAGCGATCTGTTGATCATTGGCAGCTATTCATAGAGCTGCTGGACCGCAACTGCGAGAAGTTTGCTCTAATTTCCCTGAAATTCGACCTGGAATTCGCTGTTCAACAGGAGAAGCAAGGATTACCCCGTATGCCTCTCATATCCATATATCACACTTTTCCGTATAACTTGTCTGTGATAGTTTTCGTGATTTAAATTGTATCGAATTTGTATTCCGATATGCACAGGGGTTTCAAATTGCCTGCTTCTCATGTGATTCATACAGTCGGTCCAATGTATTTTGCTCATTCAAACCCTATTGCTTCCTTGAGAAACTCATACAGGTTGCAAACACAGATTTTTGTAATGCTTTCTTTTCGACAGTTATATATTTATGATCATAATTTATGAATTGAAGTACAACTTAAGAGCACCAATGTTCCATTAATATGGTAATTTGGGACGAATAAGTTTCGGTTAACCTTTGTAACCAAATGAGATCTCCAATTCAATTTCTAGTCAAATTTAGCCCAATTCGGAAACTAGATTCATTTGGCTCAAGAATGAAAGATAAGTGAGCTTATATGGCAACTAAAATTGGTATTCGGTAATTTCAGGGTGCTACATTAACTATTATCTTTGTTTTTTATATATGTTATCTGTTGGTTAATGAGCGCAGGAACAGCTTAGCATTAGCTAAAGCCAACAATATTCAGTATGTAGCTTTCCCTGCAATTTCTTGTGGTGTCTATGGGTAAGTTTTTCAAATGTTACATTTCTAACCTACTCGTCCTTAGTTGACATACAAGAGCTATATTTTCTGTATTTATGTACTCCTGGTTGATATAAAATGGTGAATGTCGTCAAGTTTTGGTGTTGTAGGTTGAATGAAAGTAATTTAATCTTTAAAATCGAATTTTTATATTAGATATCCTTTGGAAGAGGCAGCTACGGTGGCTATATATACCGTCAAAGAATCTGCAGATGACTTCAAAGAGGTGAGCAGATAACAATAAAATTGGAAAATGCCTTTTGATTTCAATAACACTAGGAAATGAATGCTATTTGTGTTGTTTCCGGAACATTTTGTCTCGAAGTTTTGGTCAGATCGTTCGCCCTTTGTTTTTAACAACATGATCATCAATCCCGTTGGTGTATACTTCACATTACATCATTAATAATATGAAAAAGTTGCAAATTTGTGGTTGGCAGGTTCATTTTGTTCTGTTCCTGGAAGAAGTCTTGAATGCGTGGTTGGAGAAGGCAAATGAACTGCTTCTGAATTAGACTTATAGCTTACGCTGTATCGTTATTCGAGTCTTCATTTAATGTTGAGTGTTATTGTATTTACAAGTATGCTGATGTGTATAATTCATTTGAATCGAACAATCGATGACTGGATACATCAAAGATAAGTGAAAAATTCTCTTCAGTTTCATACTTGTTTCCGTTGCTTAAATGTTGAGCAGAAGAACTAATCGCCTACTCGAATAGTGATACAAGACACCCCAAATTCATAGTTATTAAATGGCTTAATGCATGATTTACCTCTTAAAGTTGGTCTTAAAAGTGAAAGGCCTAATGCATAGTTTATCTAGACTTGTTCCCAAAACCAAGTGCACCCCTAAACTTTGAAAAGCATTTGGTTACCATCTTAAATTGTAAAAAAACATCAATATTCCCCATAGATGTCACATGTCATATTCTGGTTGGTTTGTCTTTTCAAATCTTTCATTTTTCGCTCTCCACTAGAAGTTGACACATGGCAATTAGGAGACAAATTGGTGGTTTTTAACAAGTTTGGGGGGGGGGGGGTTTAACTGATACATTTTTGCAATTTCAAGGGGTAACCGTATGCTTTTCAAATTTCAGGGGACACTTAGTTTTTGGAAATAAGTTTAGGAGGGCAAATTATGCATTAGGTCAAAGACAAATGACCTCCTAAACTTTAGAAGCACCTGTTACCCCACTTAACTTATAAAAATACACCAAGTTATCTCATAAATGTCACGTATCACCTTTTAGTCGGTTTATTTTTTCAAACTTGTCATTTTTCTATCTGAACCAGAAGTTCACCCGATCAGAAATGATAGATATATGAGGAAAAGTCAACCGGCTATAATAACAATTTCAGATGTTTTCATTCTCAAATAAACTGTTAAAAGTTATAAAAAAGAACGATTGAATTTTAGTTATAAGAGAAAGTACAGGGAAGTGTCTTCCTTGTTAACTTTGACAATAATGCGTTGACTTCTATCAACTGGCTTCTTCCGTTTCCAATTTGGCCATTTACAATCACCAGTATTTTTCCTCTTCCATCAACAAACAGATCCATCATTAGCTGATCACCACCATGCCAGTCGATATCTCGGCCAGAGTTACACAAGAAGAATGGATGTCTAATAAGAAAACTTACGTTTTTCCCTCGTCATCCTCAACTCTTGTCAAACTCAACAAAGGCAGTATCACCAACTGGTTCGTGAATGGCCGTTCCGATGCTATTGTTAGTTCCCTTTTCTTGTTTTCTTTTCATTTCCACTGCTTTGATTGTAGTTTGAGTTGTTCTCGTCGTCATGGTTCAATATTTTTACTTTTGTTTGGTTGTAGTTTCTCTTTTATTGAAATCAATCAAATTGCAGATGAAATGATACGTACGTGGCTTTCTGTAGGTAAATTCGACTAATGAACGAATGTGCCCAGGTGGAGGCGCTGATTTAGGTAGTCGATCCATATATCCATATTTTAACTATCCAGTATCCATTCTGATGCTTCAACTTCAAGTTTTGACTTATTTAAGTTGAACTTTGGCAGCTATTCATAGAGCTGCTGGACCGCAACTGCTAGATATGTGCCATAATTTCGCTCAAGTTTGGCCTGGAGTCCGCTGTCCAACAGGAGATGCAAGGATTACTCCGTATATTCTTATGCCCCAGTATACTGGCCTAATCCATGGTTTGCCCCCCCTTAACTTGGCTTCAGAAGCGAAATGATCCCCGAACTTTAAAAAGCATTGTAAAAATACACCAGTTTACCCCCCTCAACTTGAAAAAAACGTACCAATTTGCCTCTGTCAAGTGTCAACTTTTAGTGGAGGGAGAAAAATGACACATTTGAAAAGTCAAACCACAACCAGAAGGTGACACGTGGCATTTAGGGAGCAAATTAGTACATTTTTATAAGTTGAAGGGGATAATAAGGTGCTTTTTAAAATTCAGCGGTCATTTGACTTTTGAGGCCTACATTTAAGAGGCAAACCAAATATATATATATATATATCATATTTTGTTGTTACATAACCTGTCTGCCATGGTTTTAATCGATTTTTAAGATGCTAAATTTGTATTCTGACATGCACAGGGGTTTCAAATTGCCTGCTTCTCATGTGATTCATACAGTCGGTCCAGTTTATTTCGAGCACAGAAATGCTAGAGCTTCCTTGCAAAATGCATACAGGTTGTAATCATTGACACTATATGATGATTTCTTTTCAGCAGTTGCCTTTAATTTGTACGCATTATATCTCTTGTTTAATGGGCGCAGGAGCAGCTTAGCATTAGCTAAAGCTAACAATATTCAGTATGTTGCTTTCCCTGCAATTTCTTGCGGCGTTTACGGGTGAGTTTTTGCATTTAACTATCTTAACCGACTCCTCCTTAGTTCACAAGGGCTATATATATTGTCCTTGCCAACATGTTTTTTAATCTCGAATGCATTTCCATCAGATATCCTTTAGCCGAGGCGGCTACAGTGGCTATATCTACTGTCAAAGAATTTGCACATGACTTTAAAGAGGTGAGCAGATAAAATTGGAAAATGCTATCTGATCAATAACATAAGGAAATGCAATTTGTGTTTGGTATATTTTATTTGAAATTTATCGTCTGATCATTCTATTTTTCTCTTTTACACGTGCATACTTCATGAAACATGATTAGTAATATGAAAAATTTGCAAATTTGTGGTTGTCAGGTTCATTTTGTTCTGCTACTGGAAGATGTGTTCAATGTGTGGTTGGAGAAGGCACATGAATTGCTTCTGAATTGAAGTCTTCTGAAATGCTTCATTTGGATGGAACAGCCAATATGGTCTGATGCTGTGACTGACGGCAATACATGAATGATGAAGTCAAATAATTGTCTTCAGTTTTCTTTTTTTCTTTTTTTTTAATTTCGCAATTGTGCTTATGATTAAATAGAAATGAAAATTCTCACTTATCTCATATCGAGACCTGTGAATATTACAATTTAACCACTGAGTTAAGACATTGGTCACCACTGTTCAGTTTCCTTTCATTTCCATGGCATACATTCGGAGCAAAGGAAAACATCACCTACTAGCAATACAAGGCCCCCTGAATTTATAATTTTCAACTCAGATAAATCTCTCTTTAATGCTTGCTAAACTTTACATGCTATTGAGAAACATTCGAAGGAAATTACGAATTAGAAATTGGTAGTTTACGTAATTATTAATAAAATGTATTTGAAAAAAAAAATTTATTTAATAAAATGTACGAATCCATGACAAATAAGCGCCAAAAGAACATTAAATGCCGAAAGCCATTTGTATTAGACAAATCGCAAACTACAGAGAAGTTTCTCCCTTTGAGTGAAAAGCATTGACTTGTACCAATTGATTTCTTTCATCACCAATTTCCGATCATTCTCCTCTTTTCCTGCAACAAACAGCAGGTCAACACCATGCCAGCCGACAACTCGGTCAGAGCTACACCGGCAGAATGGACGGCTGATGAGAAGAAAACTTGTGTTTTTCCCTTGTTGTCCTCAACTTTTCTTAAACTCAACAAAGACAGTATCATCAACTGGTTCGTTGTTGTCTGTTCTGATGCTATTGTCAGTTCCTTTTTCTTCTTTCCTTTTCCATGGTCGCTCTGAGTTGTTCTTCACATTTTTATATTTATTGATTTATGGCTTTTTCTGCAGGTAAATTTGGCTAATGAACTAATGGACCAAACGACATTTTAATTATGACCCAGATGGAGGAGTTGATTTAGGTAGTCGAATCCAACCAAACGACATTTTAGTTATTCATTCTGATGCTTCTTGTTTTGGTTGAATTTTGTCAGCTACTCATAAAGCTGCTGGACCGCAACTGCGAGATATGAGGTATACAGATACCTTCCCTCCAGTTCAGCCTGGCGTCTGCTGTTCAAAAGGAGATGCAAGAATTACTCCGTATAAACCTCGTATTCCATCGTTATTTAACTTAATAACTTGTCTGCATGGTGTTTAGCTATTTCAAGCAAATCAGAATTTCATTCACAGGAGTTTTAAATTGCCTGCTTCTCATGTTATTCACACTGTCGGTCCTGTGTATTACGGTGACTGGAATAGTGTAGCAACCATGAGAAACGCATACAGGTTGAATTTAGCTGTTAAATGCATAGTTAGCCCTACACTTTTTACTATATGTCGCTTTCAACTTTGAAAAGTCCCTGCCAGCCCCCTAAACATGGCAAAAATGCACTCGTGAGCAGGGACGGAGCCAAGATTTTTTTCGGGGGCACTCCGGTCTTTGGCCGGCTAAAGTCAACCGCCGATCATAAATTCCGATCATAATTCCCCCAATCTTCATTATCAATTTATCAACAATTCAGCGTACGTGAAGAAAATTATTAGTTAACAATAATCAACTAATTATCCAACAAGAACAATCAAACTAAGAACCCAACAAGAACAGTAATCAACTAATAATCACTTAATTATCAGTTAACTAATAACAATAATTAAACCTAATTCATCAATTAATTAAACTAATAACAATAATCAGTTAATTACCAACAAGAACAATCAAACCTAATTCATCAATCAAGTAATAATCAGTTAACAATCAAACCTAATTCATCAATCATAAAAATCAACTAATAACATACCATTCAAAAATCAAACCTGTAAATTAAAAAAATTCCTTAATTCCCTAATTCCCAACAATCAAACCTGTAAATTAAAAAACTTGAATCAAACCTGTAAATTAAAAAACTTGAATCAAACCTAATTCCCTAATTGAAAATAACCCTAATTAAACATGTAATTTGTAAATTAAAAATTGAATGAAAGTATGAAACCTTACCTGTAGTCTGTAGAGCAGAGGAGGTGACTGGAGTGGTGATATCGAGGAGGCAAGCTGCGGCGGTGACCCGCGAGGAGGCAAGAAGCGGCTGACAGGGACGGAGAGGATTCGAACTGAAGAAGTCGAAGGAGAAGACGATTAGAGGGAGGGATTAATTCGATTTTTGCTGCCTGCCAAAGTAACAAAATGTCATCGTTTTCTCCTTCTGAAAACGACGTCGTTTTGTGAAATTTTATAAAAAAAATTAAATAAAACGGTGCGTTTTTTAGCATCCCCTCACCTCTGCATCTCACCCTCAGCCAGTCAGCGCTTCTCCTCAGCGCTGCTCACTGCTGCGCCTGCCCTTCTCCCCCCAATCTGAAATTCCGGCGACAAGGAGGGTGGGGAGGGGGGGGGGGGGGGGGCGGGGGGGGGGGCGCGGGGGGGGGGGGCGCGGGGGGGGGGGGGGGCGGGGGGGGGGGGGGGGCGGGGGGGGCGGGGGGCCGCCGCCGCGCGCCCCCCCCCCCCCCCCCCCCCCCCCCCCCCCCCCCCCCCCCCCCCCCCCCCCCCCCCCCCCCCCCCCCCCCCCCCCCCCCCCCCCCCCCCCCCCCCCCCCCCCCCCCCCCCCCCCCCCCCCCCCCCCCCCCCCCCC
>CAOJBI011140975.1:0-14684 GCA_948277035.1 Euphorbia corollata | reverse complement strand
ACCCGCCTTTGCCGCAACAAACAAACCACCACAATTACGAGCTAGCACACCATAAGAATACGAGTTACTATTATCGAAAAGCGCCGCATCACAATTACACTTGATATACAGGGCATAAGTACGCTCCCAATTATCAGAATTTGCTGCCTAAGAAGGCTGCCGGTCCAAACCATCAGCATTAGCCTGCAATTCGACTACAGTTCCCAGGCCAGCAGCAGACCTGCGGGTAGGGGGCACCTCAGCAGCAACGGAGACACTCGCAGCCTGCCATAGTTGCAGCAAGCCGAGCTGTTGATCTTGGCTGCGTATAGACATTGCTAAAAAGCCTTTTATTTCTCGAAATCCAAATAGACCACGGCACATAACACGCTTGCTGCTGAAAAGCCATAGAGAATGTTTTGCTTATTTTATTGCGTGTAAATTTCAAAAAGTATATATCAATGGATTAATAAAAGAATATTTATAAAGCAAACTATTTTTGTTGAAGAGAGAGAATACATATCAATATTGGTCCACACCATATTTTTGTTTGATAAAAAAATCATAGTATGTGCAAAGCTTAATTTTATTTTGTAGTTTTTTTTTTTTGCCCGCAGAATATTTTCAACAAAACAATTGAATAGAAATAAGCGGAATATCATTGTGATATAACACTTAACTGATTCTCGCATATACAACAATTTAATCCAAAGAGGAGTATGGATGAGATCTGGAAAAGACAAAAAAAAAAAAAACAAGAAAATAAAAAAAGGAAATCCAATATTTCTCTGGAGTGATATTGCTGAGATACTAAAATTGGGCCTAAAATGGAAAGTAATGTAAGTTCGGCCCAAATGGCCCGCACTTAATGCTTTATGGTCCAGCCTATGCGGCCCAGTTCATAATTGGTAATTTATAAAGAGAAATACAACCATTTACATTAAAACTTAACTTTATTTTGCTTTTATATATAAAAATTTTGTTATTTTTATTTTTATATGGAAATTGTTTCAAAATTATTTGTTTGATATTCTGCCGTTTTTTATACTTGGTATAAGAGTGGTATAAAGTCTCTGTATGGCTTATTTCTATTAGTTTTCGTAATTACTTTTGCAATACTCGTAAAAACCATCATTTGAATACTTTATACATGGTATTACAGTTTATACTAGACATAAGACCAGATGGTAAAAAAATTTTTGAAAACTTTTGCACACAAAAAAATAACAAAAGTTGTTTCGTAATATATAATCTTTTTTCATGTAAAAACATAAATAAATTTTTGGTCAAATACATGAAACTCCCTCAAGTTGTCACACTTGTTCTACTGGTCCTTTTAAGTTATAAAAAGTTCCCTCAACCCCCTAAATTAGTTGACTTTTTCGTATCTTTCAATCATCTATTAAAGTAAAATTGAAGAATTTCGACATCTAAATTTTGCTTAATTCAAGCAAAAATTAGGGGGTTTCTATATTTTGTTCACAAATTTTGCTTTGATGGGTGGTTAAAAAATACGAAAAGGCCAATTTTATGGGGCTGATGAATTATTTTGCAACTTAAGGAGGGTAGTAAAACAATTGTGACAACTTTATAGGGTGTTTATATTTTGTTCATAAATTTTGCTTTAATGGACCAACTTTAAAATGTTAAGGGAACTTTTTGTAACTTAAGGGCATTTGAATAATAGTGACAACTTTGAATGACCTAAATTTTTGTGTCAACCTGGTTCCTGAATCCTGAGTTTAGTAGATCCATAACGATTTTGGACAGAATATCTCAAGTGATTTCCGTTCCTTGAAAGGTTACACTTAATCACTTCTCATAAGCGAATATGCTTTCGTTTACTATTTGTTTGTCTTCTTAATGTAATTTGATTTTTCAAATTTTTTTTTGGTGAACAATGCTTTATAATTGATGTATGGGACATATTTGTCTTTATTTGTTGATTTCCGTTAAAATCTTTCGATTCAGGAAAATTCCTTTACTGCCATTGTTTTTTCTAGCTGAACTTGGGATATATTGTGATTTTTATTCTCAAGAATCCAGCTGAAATCAAATAGCAAATCTTTTTGCATCTTTTAAATTTTGAATTTGATGGTTGGAGGGGAATTGAATTCTTTTGCTTTTTAATGCTTCTAGTACAATTAACAATTTTGATGTGGACGTGGTGGATCTTCATTGATATGTTATTCTTTTTTTCAGTTGGATTATCATGGCTGGAAGAATTGCAATCCGAACAAATAACTCTGCTCTAATTGCTATGATTGCAGATGAGGTGCGAATATAGTGAGCAACATTATTATTTTGCTATAACTATTATATACCTGACATAGTATCAACTGATAATGCATAAACTTGGGATTATTTTAAGCATGACTGAGTGTTTTAATGCTTTAGAATGGTCGATGCTTGATATAAGCTTGAGAATTTTAACATTAGTTTCTCTCTTTAGTGGTTTGTTTTGGGTCCTTGATTTGATTACTTTTCTTCTTATTCATTTTTGTACTTGAAAAGTATATGTAGTGCAACAGGGAAGGAAAAGGAACATTATAATGCTGGCTTAAAGGAACTTATGAGAAACTAGATTTGATTGGTATATTGGTTAAGATTACACGAAGCTTACTTTCATCAACATTTATGCGAGATCATTTATAAAAGATACAATCACACATCATATAGAGCAATATCTATAGTTCTGGTCTATTTAAGTTTTGTGATCCCTGGAGTAGTGGAGCATGTTGATTCTTCTATTTTCATATGATATAGGACACCGTAGTTGGATTTCTGTTACCCGGAGTTGGTAATGTTGACTTACGGCGGAAGACATATTACCTTCTTGTAGACTCAAGTATGCTTCTAAATTTGAATGCTTTCTTACTTATATATATATGTGTGTGTGTGTGTGTGTGTGTGTGTGTGTGTGTGTGTGTGTGTAAGCATGATTCATACAAATTCATTTTGACATGCTATACTTTATTAACATGCCATTGGTTCTCTGTGGATTATTTGCTCAATTCACATATTTGTTGTCCGTAACATATTTATTTTGGTCAGATTAGAAATGCTATCAATTAGAGATTTATGGTAAGTTTGTGGATATACACTATTTTGTGGATAATATAACTGTGTTTTATCAATTTTGTTGTGAATCAGCATGAATTTTTGAGGAACCATTTGGTTTAATGTTTATGTGCTTATATACCATCCATATAGATCAATGTAGGTTTCAAAAGACATGAAGATCTTTTAAAACTGTTGTAAAAGCCACTGTTCCACACAGTTGAATTCTGATTTCATTATTGTAACTTAGCTAGTGTTCTTCTTACATTCCGCCGTAGAAAATAGATGGATATGGACTAACAAGCACTAAGCATCATGTGGGTAACCATTGAAACATTGAGTGTTAGAAAAGTAATAGTCAATTTTTATTTCCTTTTAAACTTGATTTATTAGTGTTAGTAAATATGTATCTATGAAAGCATTTTGGTTGTCTTGTATAAACAACAATTAAACAAATTGAAGATGCATTTAAAGTGTTCACTTCAAGGGAGGATATTGCTATAGTGACGATTAGTCAATATGTAAGTTAATCTCACTTGATATATCGTTTTAAGTTGACATTTTATTGTGATTTTATTTTTCTTTTTATTCATTTAAAATCTTTCATATATATTTTTAACTTCTGGTGGTTGGATATTAAACAGAATGATCTATACTTTTGTATTTTAACTTCCATTTCGCTCATGGGATAGATAGTCACCAGTTCATGACCTATGTATATTTTTGGTCCAACAGTTGTCTTCCTAAGATTTTCATTTCCTGTTATTTTAAGCAGGTCGTACCATTTTAATTCGGGACAGTAATGATGTTAGTCATAGCTGATCCAACAAAAGTTGTTTATCTTTCATGTTTTTTGATATGTTTGCTGTTAATGATTTACTATAGTTATCATCAATATCACATTCTGATTAATAGGTAGCAAACATTATGAGGTTTTTGGTTGATAGCTACAATAAGTCAGTTCCTGCAATCTTGGGAATTCCTTCAAAAGGCCATCCTTGTGATCCTTCACAGGATTCAGTTCTATCACGGGTGAAGCAACTCTTCTCATCTCAGTCGGTTGCTTCTGGGAGGCGCTAAACTCTATTTTCTGAACAAATCTCAAGAAGCTATGTCCTTAATCCATATATGCATCACTTCTTCCATTTCTTGTCAATGTTGGTATTGTTATCATTTAGGGTTGTCAACGGGTACTATTGGATCGGGTAACTCATTCCCCATATCCATATCCATTAAGGTTTCGGGTAAAAAAATTTCCCCATATCCATACCCATTAAGCTTTCGGGTATTTTATTTTCCCCATTAACTTATCGGGTATTCCCCATTATTTATCGGGTATTCCCAATTACCCATTAAGAAAATAATATATTTTTTTATCAAAATTCAAACTTTGATACATTCGAATAAAAGTATGTTTTTTCTACGATAATTAAACTAAATATCTAGTATCCTACAAATCATATATAAACATGTTAATGATTTAAAAGTTCTCTCTAATAAAATATGAATTAAATCAATGGTGAGGCGAGATAAGATAAGAGATTTCAGATTTGAAAGAAAATTGATCAGTGGAGGTTCTGTGTGAGTAGTAAAGACTAAAGAGGCATTAATTAAACCTAAAACCTTTTAGTGAAAAAAAAGAGCCACCTAAGCCCGTTGACATTTGACAACCAAAATCATAGGCTTTTATATTTGCAACTCATTGATTTAATTGTGCTCATAACTAATTATAGTTGTGTGTATACAACTATACATTTTTTTATATAGAATAATGATAAAGTGATATAAAAATTTGTAATATATTTTTTATTTTGAGTTTTTTCGGGTATTATCCATTGGGTATTATCGGTTTCGGGTTCGGGGATTTTCGGGTATGGATATATGTTCCTCCATATCTATATCCATTAAGGTATCGGTATAAAAAATTCCCCATATCCACCCCAAGGGTATTCTTATCAGGTAATATTCATCCCCATCGGGAAGGGTATCCATTGGGTTCGGGTATATCCGTCCCCGTTGACAACCCTATTTGTAGGGAATTTTACTATAGTTGATTTATTATGTCAGTCAGTAAGTCAGTAGTGTTAGTAAGTCAGTGATCATCCATTTATAATGGGGATTATTTATAAATATATATATATATATATATATATATATATATATATATATATATATAAACAATTCGATAAAGGAAATCACCATAAATTGAGATTATCTTACAATGTAGTAAAAAGCAATAATTAGATAAATATATATAAATATATATTAATATATAAATAAATATTTATGAATAAATTAACAAAATTGAAAATAAAATTACAATTATGAAATTAGAATAAAGATATTGGAGTTACCCTTAGCTTATCCTTTTGTCAGTTCCGTTTAGTCCAGGTTCGTTTGGGAGCTAGTTAAGAACAGAAATAAAAAAGAGTGATTGTGAAAGTAATCCGATGCTACGGAAAAGTTGATTTGTGAAATTGAGTTGAGCAAACAAATTGTTAAGATCCCTGGTGCTGCAGTGAAAATCTTTTGAAAGTTGACGAAATTTAGCTAAAAAGTAACCGAGAAACAACTTGATTTTGAAAATCGAAAACCGACTTTTGAAACTTGAAATGGTCCAACAATTAAGTTAAAACTTGATTTTGAATCAAAATAATGATGAAAACATATTTTAAAACCGAGACATAATAGAAAACATTTTATTTAATCAAAATTTCTGTCTCCCCGTTCATTGAAATGGTCGGCTATTTATAGGCCAGCAATTCAGTAATTGGTCGACCGACCAATTACTCATTATTGAGTAACTGGTCGATCGACCAGTTACTTGATGATGTAATACCTAAATTAGGTCAGTCCACTACTGGTTAGTGGCCAACAAGTAAATGGTCTATAGACCATTTACTAATTAAATGGTTTATCGGCCATTTACTGATATTGATCTAATTTTTCAGTTCCCGATTTGGTCCGAAATGGGATTTTTCGCCTTCTGCATTTGAAAATCTGATTTTGAATTCGAAATGAGTGTGACTCAGTTCTTTTCTCACTCATTTAGAATCTTGAACATGAATAAGATTCGAACTGGGTATAATGTCCTCATTGAGTTTTACGGACCGTGCTAACAGTTTTCCCCTCGTGTATAAAAATTTTAAAGTTTGAAAATTTTTCATACATGAAATGGACAGAAAAAGATGTATGTATGAATGAGTTAATCATCTATTTAAATTGACTTATTTTAGAACAAAATATTTTACCCCTTCGATTAAAAAATGTTAATGGAATAAATATATTTTTGTGAAAAATATATAATAATACAATATTTGTGATTTTTTTGAAATTTTTTTGTGCATGAGAATGTGATTTTTCAAAATATTTTGATTCACGAGGATGCGATTTTAAAATATTTTTCAGAAAAAATATATGCATGAGAATGTGATTTGAATGTTAATCACGGTGGTTGTTGTTTAAAACAAAACTGAAATTAATTTGAAAACAATTGAATATACAATGCAATAAGTATAAAAGTTTAAAGAAAATGGGTTGAACCTGCGGGTCGAATCCAAATCTGAATTAAGAATGGATGTCTTTTGAATTGGATTTGGATCATGAAGTGAATTTGGGTTGGATTGCGGGTCGTTGGATCCGGGTTAGATCGGATTTTGAATTTACGGAATTTGACGGATCTAGATCAAGCCAATGGATTTGGATCCAATTGTTGGACTAGACTGGATTCGGGCTGGTCCGGGTCCATCCTAGTAAATGGTCGGTCAACCACTTATTAAGTAATTGGTCGATCGACCAATTACTTAATATCCTCTTTAAAATCAATTTCACCAGAATAACCTAGCACAACCATCTCCATATTTCCCTTCTCTTTTCTTGCGATTTCCGGTCTCCTAAGCTCCAATTTTCAAGTTTCCTTTTTCCTTCGCCGTGATTTCTCTCTTCATTTTCCGATTTCTTCCAATTTTGCTTCATTTCTTTGGGATATTGATGTGGTATAAGTTGGATAACGTTTGATTCCCTCTCCTCATGATCCCACCAGAAAACTTGGACGTTGCCATCGACGGGGAGGTGGTCTCTATCCCATTCATTAGTACGAGAGATCATTTTGCTCTTCCGGAGAACAGGAGTTACTATGAGTTGCCTGAAATTCAAGCGGGACTTCCGACGGCTTATCGATGAGATAAACATCTTTCTCGAAGACTTGTAAGTACCCAAACCAATTCTAATTACTAGACGTCAATGATATGCCTAGGATTGATTAGAATTGAGTTTTGAATAAAGTTGCAATTTTTGGGTTTTTTTTTACTTTTTGACAAAATTTAATGAAATAGTGATGGATTTGGATGAATTCTCATGTTAAATTGATGTGGAACGATGTATTAATGAGTGTATAACAGATGCATGTTGATTTTATTTAGATTGGAAACCCGAAAATTTGGATTTTTTAGAATTATAGGCGTCGCTTTATTGCTTTGCATTCTGCCTAGTAAGTGGTCGCTCGACCACTTACTAGGCAGAATGCAATTTCTACATTCTGCCCTAGTAAGGCCAACAGTCCATATTATTTTTTAAAAATTCAATGCCATAAATTTACTAGGTATAAAATATGCACTGACAACTATGCTGGATGTTGGAATGATGCAAAAAAATTTTTTATCCTGAATGATGCGAATTTTGTGATTTTTCAAATAATTGAAAAATATATGTGTATGTATGAATATTTTTCAGCTCATGAGAAATCACCCTGGTAGTGTTCGCCATGCCCATGTCTGGAATCGGGCTCTTTCTGAGCCGGCCAAGCCGTTCATTGACACCATTTTTATCGGTGTTCTCCTAGGGAATGTCAAATACAATCGCAATCATGGCTACCCTCGCCAGATAAACACCATCGTTTCTCCACTTTTGAGTCGATGGTCCGACACGACCCACATTTTCCACCTTAATTGTGGGGAGTTCACCATTACTCCAGTTGATTTTTGTGCCATCACAGGGTTGCCCTTTACTGGTGATGCTATCTAGTTCAATTGTGCCTTGACTCTCCTCCCTTATGACTCAGCATTGATTACAAGACTCATCAGTTATTTTGGCATTCCTGGCAAGCACCGAGTCTCGTGTGATGGTTTAATGAAGTTTTGGACAAATCCTAATAGGCTTGTTGATTTGTTTGTTCGTCAGGAGATTCGGGCCTTTCTGGGTTACATCCTTTCTCAGTATTTCTTTCTGACTATGAGCTCCGCCATCAACCTCAATATCCTCCCCAGTTTGATTGATTTAGAGAAGTTCAACAGGATGGCCTAGGGGAGAGCAGCGCTTGGGCAGCTATACTGGGCCCCAGATCAGTGTGCTAGGAAGCAAATTTTGGAGTTCAAAGGAGCTCTAGTCACTCTTAGGGTAAAAATCCTTGAACCTTGTTTCCTTTTCACTTTCAATTATAACTTGTGAATTTTGACATTTTTGCTTTTGTTTTTGTAGATTTGGTTTTTCTTTAGAAAATGGGGCAACTGAGAGAGTTCCCTACATTCTTGAAATTTCCCCATTTTTATAGAAAATGGGAGGACGAAGGCAGGGATCATATCATGTTTTATCTACGCAGCTTGACCCACAATGATGTAAACTTCATAATTTTCTTCATCAATTTTAGCAATATTCTCCAAATTTCCTAACTTGTTTCCTGTATGCATATTATCCAGTAACCTTGGGGACCTGAGGATACTTGGACGGAAGTGATGCTGAACGCCCTTGCCTTTGTACACACTCGGTTTTTCATGGAGTGCCCTCAGTTTGTTGAGTGGTACCTCAGAGAGCACATCATTGGCTGTGACCTGTCAGTTGATCTTTGTCTCATACCTCCTCTAGTTCCTTCTTGGGTGTTCAGGCCCCACCTTGCTCCTGATGTTCCTACTTTATTTTAGATAGGGTTCCTCAGGTGCTTGATGGCCCTGTGGTTTCTTATCCTGAGTTTTGTCAAACCCAGCTGTTAGGATGGCTTCTAGTAGACCATGTTCCTAAAGACATGCTCCCAAATGAGGGAAATGATGATAGTGACAATGATGAGGATAGAGATGATGACATCGGCCCATCTGGAGTTCCTACTAGAGGTCTCACTAGAGAGGCTTCCTCTTCGAGAGGACGAGTACATTTTCTAACTTTCTCTTTTTGGTTCAACTGTTGATGTGTTTTGAATATTTATTATATGCACTTGGTTTTCAACAGGGTGGCAGGAAGAGAGGTAGGACTGTCTCCAGATCTTCTTCCACTTCTAATGCCCCAGCTCCCATGGTAGTAGGGCGTCTAGCTTTCAGGGGAGAATCCAACCTGATGATGATGTATGATCAGCATTTGCACCATATCACCCTGATTTCACTGGATTTCCTTTCATTCCACAGTCTCATGTTCCAAAGGGAAATACTCATTTAAGTATCCTCAAACTTTTGCATTTTTTTCCTTATTTTCTGAAACTGATACTTGGATTTCATTTGCACAGGTGACTGTGGGTAACAGTGAGCTAGATAGGAGTTTTCGGATGAACTTTCAAAATTTGATGCTCGAGAATAATTTATTGATGGCAGTATGTATATGAATGCATGAGCAATATTTAATGTTATGATATGAATGCAAGAAATGATTGATAAATTTTGAAAACATTTCAGGATTGGATTCGAGGACTGAATGTCAAGATCCATTATCTTCGGACTGGCGAAGTGTTTGGAGGATCTTCTGCTCCTGCCCCTGCTCCTGGCGTTCCACCATCTCCTCACTCTCCTCATTGGCATCCTTCATCTTTGGATCATTAGTAGAGATGCTAGGTATAGTCCTTTAAGCAGTAGATTAGAATTTCGAACTACTTGATTTTTTCCATTTCATGATTTTTGGTCGAATGTGGGGCCCAATTTTGGTCAAGTGTGGGGCCTTGCAAGAAATACATTTGTAGGATGATTGCTTATTTTCTGATTATCTTCTCATTTCTTGCTTTCGAATGCCTTGCATGTCTTGATAAATTTTCTTCAAATTACCTATGCAATCACATAATTTGGGGTAATATGCGAACATTCCAGATTGCCCCACATTTTGTGTATAGAAAAATGCTAATTATAATAATCAATCACCAATCACCATGGATGCGTTCAAGACCCAACTCTACTCTTATCTAGTTCACTTGTCCAAAAGTGTCTGGAAACGTCTCGAGCTGTGTGGCCTATGGAATTTGAGAACCTTTTATCATGTTCACCTTCTTCCCAACCTGTTAGAAGCTGCTATTAGCCTTTGGGATCCAATTGACCACGTCTTCCACTTTGGGAACCACGAACTATGCCCTTTGTTAGAAGATTTCAGTGCTATCTTAAACATCCCACACAATCAACATCCTATCATTCCTAGGTTCAATGTTCAATATTCTGGAAGAATGTTAAATTTCTTCAATCTGCCTTCAAATCATAAGCGTCAACTCATCTCATCTGACCCTGAAAACCCTGGTTTGATACCACCTATGGTGTTAAGAATTTGCTCTCGAATTCCAATGATAGTTGGGTGGCCCTAATGTGCATATTGCTATTGAGCAGCTATCTTTGTGAAGCAAACAAGCAGTTTTAGCCTTATTCCAGCTGTGGAAGAAATGCTTTTAGGTGCTGTTAGCACGGTCTGTCAAAGCCCAATGAGGACATATTGCCTATTTCATATACAGGGTTTCGAGAGCCTAAAAGGAGCCGAATCGTGAACAAAGATTAGAATTCCGGAAAATCGTTTTTTGAAAACACCAATTTGAAAAATCATTTTCCAAAAACACCGAATATTTCCGGCATGGACCAAGTCCGAAGTCGTCTAATTCGGGACTAATCAGAGTCCGGAAAGTTGGGTCAAAATCTGTTGAAAAACGCAACGAAAGTTTTAAATTCGATTTCACCGAATCACTGAATCACTTTTCGTAAACACCAAAAATTTCCGGTCCGGACCAAGTCCGGAGCCGTCCAGTTCGGGCCAACTCGGAGTCCGGAAAGTTAGGTCAAAATCAGTCAAAAAGACCTGGAAAATCACGACGCAGGTGTGCGTGTCATCGGCCACTTACTTGAGTGGGGTGATGCAACATCCCACTCAGTAATGGGCCGATCGACCAGTTACTGCATAGGCAGTAACTCGCCGATCGGTCAGTTACTGATTTAGTGGTCAACAATTTGAAAACAAAATTTAGGAATTAAAATGAATTTTTTTCAAAAAATACGTAATTTTGAATTAAAAACGGGTTTTTATCGTTATTCTGTCAGTTTTCAACTCGGTTTTCGATACGACTTAAGTTTTTAAGCTTGGGTTTGATTTCTAAATCAAGTTACTCTTTCGGTTACGACTTTTCGGGTTAAAATTCGTCAATTTACAAGGGTTTTCACCGTAGTACCGGTAAGCTTTTGGGGTTCGAACTTCTATCCCGACTTCTCAAGGTTTTCACTTCCGTAGCACCTGAAAATCACCTTCAACACCAATTTCGTCACGATCGGTTCCACGCCGGCTCTCAGACCATCCTGGACTCCAGAAAAGGTACGCTGAGGGTAAATCCTAATTAATTAATTTCATTATCATTATTTATTGTTTATTTATCCGCTTGAATATTAAACTGTTTATATATATATATATATATTATATTATTTATATTTATTAATTTACCATATTATGGGGTAATTATTACATTTTGTGGTGATTTATTTAATTATATATATTATACATATATTTATATATATTATCCCCATTATAAATGGAGGACCGCTAACTTACTGACTTGACGCAATAATAAAACATGGTAAAATTCCTTACGAAACTGGGAAAACACCATATAATCAACCTAACTTGACGCAATAATTAACCGTGGTAAAATTCCTAACGAAAGTGGGAAAAAGCCGCATAATTAACCTAACTCATTTATTTTTCAGTATTTACTTTACAAGTCATTTACTTTTCAGTATTTACTTTATCGCACTATTCACCATATTCTGCTAGCGGACTCGCTACGTTTTGTGGTGGTTTTAATTTCAGTATTTACTTACCAGTATTTACTTTTCCGCAATATTCACCATAAACTGCTAGCGGATTCACTACGTTTCGTGGTGATTTATTTTATCGCAAAATAATGTAATTTGTGCCAAAGCCATGTAATATTAAAAGCGAAAATTCCCAAATTCTGGGGAAATGCTTACTAACTACTAACATTTAATTTCTGCAACTAACTCGCTAACATATATAAATTGTTATATTTTCGCAGGGATTTATTTATTGCAATATATTTGTTTATTTTATTTTTATGCAAAAATAAAATCGGACTTAGGAAATATTTTCTCATTTTGAAATAAATTTATGGAATATCTTATATCTTGAATCAACTGCGAAAAGTAACTATTTTGCCCGTACCCAGAATCTCTCACCCGGTATTTAAATTTGTAAAACTAAATTTTCATACCACATAATTTCCTGGTTGAGCTGATCCAGGTGGCGACTCTGAGTTTTTAAATGAAGTTTTAAACCTTGTTTTTTACTTCAAACCAAATTCTGTGATGATGTCTTCTCGCATAACAACCCATGAGACATTTTCAGTGGAAATTTATCACAAAATATTTTTACCACAAAATTACAAATCCGGTTTTCTGCAAACCAGTTGTTAACCGCGCGCACGATCTCAGGATCAGGCAATTAACCTAAAAACAACAACCCTGCGTCCGCACGAGGCCCTCACGCACCTCGATGCCCGGCCTCTCCCGCTCCCAGACCGACTCCTTCCCCGCTCACAGTGGCGACTCTGCTGGGGAAATCTTATTTTTTATAAAATTCATTTTGATTACAGGCACAATAATGAAATCACGGTTGATTCAAGATATTCCATGTTACAAAAAGTTTATTTTAAAATAAAATAAATCTTTTTCTCGCATTGCATATGCATCTTTCCACCCTGATTACACACTTGTGTTTCCGGACTTCATCTCCTTTGCCTACTAAGGTACTAGGGGTGACGATACTGGGGGCATGCCTTGCACCTGTACAACACTGCTTCTTTAATCTGGAAAGGTTATCACGCATGAGTATATACTGAGAACGCAGAATTGCTTGGTTCGCTTAGGGCCAGGTGGACTATAAGTATCACGCGCATTGTAACACTACGATAACTTGGTTCGAGACCGAAGCCCACATATAGATAAGCCATAGCTACTTCCCACTAAGATTAACCCATCACAGTGAGAACGTGAGCAGACTTGGCTAGTCCCCTGTTGAAAAAAGAGTAAAGTAACCTGATTGAAGAAATAAGGGCGGTAGGCACGCTCTAACCGTTTGTTCCATGTGCAGGATATACTTTACTTTAATGTATTTTGCAAATATTGTAAAATGACTTTAAATTGTGCTTAAACATTAAAATGAACATGAAGTGAACCTCGACACTATCATACACTTATCCGAAATCTTTCAAACCCCTAAGCATTCCTAGAATGACTTCCAAATCTTCTTTAGGCATTCCTAGAATGACCACCAAAATTCCGTCCAATGAGACACATGCTTTAGGCATTCCTAGAATGACCACCGAAATTCCGTCCAGTGAGACACAATCTTCTTTAGGCATTCCTAGAGTGACCACCAATCTACTGTCCAGTGAGACACCAATCTTTAGGCATTCTCAGAATGACCACCAATTGTGAATACTCGATTTTTCGCCTCGAAAATTCGGTCGAAGGACACGATGCAGCGAAGCGATAAGAAATCAAGAACAGTCCCTAAAATAGGTAAAACCCAAAATTGAAGGCCTAAACGGCCAAATTAGGCTCCGATAGGGTGGGGCTAGAAGCCTTAGCATCTAGAGTTGACCGTTAGGTCGTTTCCACTCGAAAAACTCTACTCTTTTGCGTAAATCTGAACAGTTGAAACGCAGCAGGGTAAAACCCGATTCGCGCAAAGCGGCCACGGTAAAAGTCTCTGGAAGTAGTCCGCAACGGAACGAGGATCGCGGAAGTGGTCTCGGAATCTTTTTCGGAGGTCTGAAACTCCCGTAAATCGCGAAAACGCGAAAAATCGCACTGATCGGTCGCCGTGTGGCCTGTCCCGGATTCGGCGGCCAGTCGCCGGATGTGGTGACTGGTCGCCATGTCCGGCGACCAGTCGCCGGAGACTGCCGCTTTGGGCGGCGGTTCCGGCGACCGGTCGCCGGATACCGTGACTGATCGCCAGTCGCCGGTGACCAGTCGCCGATTCCGGCGATTGGTCACCGGAAAAATCTGTATTTTTGTGAAAAAATTTCCTATAAATACCCGTTCCTAATTCACTGTTAAGGGCACCAAAACTATTCGGAGAAATAGTTCCTCCCCCCAAGTCCTTATTCGATCTTTTCGAAGCTTTCTCTCTGTCAACCCGAGTCTTTAATTTTAATTTAATTCGAAGTGTTGCCCGATTAACTTTTAACTTAAACTAAGAAAATTAATCTGGATTTGAGAAGCGGTACGATTGCAAACAAGGTAATTATCTATTTATTTCATCATATTCACTTCATCTCTTTGTTCTAAGGACGAACATTCTTTACTTTTCACACCATAAAATGGTCAATTAAGAAAATTCTAAATTGTGATTAAATCAATTAATCTTCAATTGGAATTAAATAAATCAACTTCAACTAAATCCTAAAA
>CAOJBI011137927.1:0-12617 GCA_948277035.1 Euphorbia corollata | reverse complement strand
GCACAATGCCTTCTCACAGAGCCAAAGATTCTCCAATTTCTCTCGCCTCATCCTCACATAATCCAGCTCTACAATACCTACGAAGACGATTCGCACCTTCACATGGTCGTGGAACTGTGTTCCGGCCGAGATCTTCACGATTTGATAATCGGTAATGGAGTTCTCTCCGAAACCGAAGCCAGAAGCCTATTTATTCAGCTAATGAAGGCGATCTCGCACTGCCACAACCACGGCGTCGTTCACCGCGACATAAAGCCGGACAACATCTTGCTCGGCCCGAGAAACTCAGTGAAACTGGCGGATTTCGGATCCGCGGAAGTGATAATGGAAGGCGAAACGGTTACCGGTATTGTAGGGACGCCGTACTACGTAGCGCCGGAGATTTTAACGGGGAGAGAGTACGGGATGAAAGTAGATGTGTGGAGTGCGGGAATTGTGCTGTATGTGATGTTAGCGGGATTTCCGCCGTTTTATGGGGAAACCGCAGTGGAGATATTTGAAGCAGTTCGTAGAGGGAATTTGAGGTTTCCATTAAGAGCTTTTCACGGAGTGTCGTCGGACGTCAAGGATCTGTTAAGGAGGATGATTTGTAAAGACGTGTCAAAGAGATTCTCAGCTGAGCAAGTATTAAGTAAGCAGTATATATGTTACTTAGCTTAATTAGTTAATGATCAGTTTAAGCATAACTAATTATGATTTTGTATTGCAGTGCATCCATGGATGGGAAATTAACGGCGGAGAGCTTTGTATAGGTTCAGTAGTGTATAGTAATGGAGAATACGAGGGATAATAATGCCAATTGAAGTAATCTTGTTGGGTAGTGGTTATGTTTTCCACCCTGTAAAATTTTACTTTTGACCGAGGAAGTAGGAGAGCCAAGTTTTGTATATGTAAAAGTTTTATGAAGGTTGAGTTGCTAATCACCGTTATTTGTCTTTCTTTCAATCTATAGGTGTTTGAGAACTCCTCCCAACACGTCCTTTCAGATTTTTTAACTATTTCAAAGGTAAAATATTTATCGGCAAAAATTAGTTATAGGTCAATGTTAAATATATTTGTATAAAAAAACTATAACAAGCTCCAAAATGTGTCATTACCAAATGTGTGATTACAAAAATAAAAATCAAGTACCAATAAGGCTAAGGTTGATAAAGGTTTAGAGATCGAAGAAAACCACTGAACGACCATTGATGACCACTCTTCCATCAACTTAAAAAATATAGAAAAGAGTTGATGATCACAATTTAAGTGAAATTAATATGTTAAATTTGGATTAAAATATAATAATAATACAAATAGATATCAAATATGGAGTTTATATAATATACATAATTTTAAGTAGTTTAATTAACATTTTATTCATAATTAATTCATACCAGCACTTAAAGATTGGTGATAATTATGCATCTACATAATTATTTTATATCCAAGTGCTATATAGTTGGGGGTCATGTGGACCTCTTTTAGTTAACATAAAATGAATGGATATTCATTAAAGTCTGGCAACTTTCTTGAATGCCTTGTTGAGCAGGATTAAGCTTTAACTATAGATAGCTCAGTTTTGTCTTTAATTTGATGATTTCTTTGTAATTGCAGTACAAAAGATCCTTGTTATTGTGCTAAGACATTAGAACCATGCACAGGGCGGACCTACATAGGAGGGAAAGGGGGTCCTAGCCCCCCTGATCTGAAAAAATTTAGTATTAGTATATATATGTAACTAAGTAACAAGAAATTAACTTGGAAGAGATGGTTGAGGCGTGCTGGCGTTGGTTCGAATCCTAGCAGGAGCGCTGGGAAAAAAAAATAATTTTGCTGCCCCCTCATATCCAACTCTGCGTCCGCCCTGACCATGCATCCTTTTGTTTAATTTATTATAGTATTGAGAATAAAAGAAATTTTTTGTACGCTTGGATGCGAAAAAAAGAAATATAAAATTTAGTTGTTTCTGTTTAAAATTGTGAATACTTTTGCATTTGTTTGTTACATTTTAAATAGGAAATAAATTTTTCCAAATGAAGAGTTATTTTTTCGGCCTTAAAAAAATGTCATTTTAGTTTAAAGGCTAAAGTGAGCAGATTATGATAGGTAGATAATAAACTACTACCAACGGAGGCGCAATTTGTTTTGCTAAGCTTGGAGTTTAACTTGCACTTTTTAGACATGTTTATTCATTTATTTTATATATTATTTAATTATTTTTAAATAAGAGATGATATTTTCAGTTTCAAATAATAACTTTTTTAAAGTTTCATTTTATGGGTAGTTCATTTATGGTCAAATACAATAACATTTTCCTTGGTAACAAAGTCGGATGCCATCCTAAATTTGGAAACAATTTAATTTTCAAAAAAAAAAAATTTGGAAACAATTTGTCACTTCAATATCATGTGTCAACTTTTAGTTGGAGAGAGAAAAATCTGAAAATTGAATATATAAAATGTCAAACAAACCATATTTTAACACTTTTGCGTTAAAATGCTTTGCCAATTTAAGGAGAATATCTCATTCTTTTATAAGTTAGGGATGACATCCAATTTTTGTTATCAAATGAAATAAGATAATGATACATTCAACCTTCATTCATTGTTTTACACTTTTAATTATATTTCACAATATCATTAGCTAGAGTTTAGAACTTATCAATAACCAATTTATTAAGAATACATTATATGACAACTAATAAACAATACACAATCAGTGATGAATGTAGAATTTTATTTTTACGGGGTCCAAAAATTATCATGCGAAAAGTTGTTTATATAAACATATGTAATATATATATATTTAAACTAAAAACAAATTTGAGTAACAACAAAAATGAGAAAATACAGGTAAACACTGATACATTATTGGTTCATTTTATTGTATATAGGCTCATTCTTTAATTAATTTCTAAAATGTTATCCACTAAATATTTGATGGGGTTAAAAGAAATTTTCTATATAATTTTGAACAATTTTTTGAAAAACTGTGAGGTTAATGAACCCTGCATCTATATAGGTAGAACCGTCCCTATACATGATTAGGCCGGTGTTGCGGTGTACTTCCTTCGAAATTTTTGATGCAGCCTCTCATATATGGCACCTACAAGTGTAGTGAAAAACATTTAGAGAAATGTTGCCCCCCATAGAGATCAGATGGAGTGTCGCCCGAATAATGGATGCGTTGGATCTTAAAAAAGCAAGTGAAGTGAGAGTGTCTACAATGCGGACCCAAACTGACCTTAATTTGTTATTTTGTAAAATAGAAGAAATCTTTAATGTGATCATCACATAATCAGCATAATTTAGGACCACAAAAGAAATAAAAAGTTAAAAACAAAAACAATGGGAACCATACAATCTATTTTTGAGGTACTTATGTTTGTGCTATAAGAAACTGAAGGACCCATTCACCAAATTGTGTTACAGGTATTTAGTTGAGTTTCAGTTATATTGTTAATGCCAGATTTATATTTTTTCGACTTTTTTCCAATATTTTTATTTTTTTTGTTTGCATCTTGAGTCTAGGTATATTTCATATACCTGTGGTGAGAAGTTCTCGGTCCAAATATCGAGTTTTTAGTTTTATGTTATTTAGAAAAATATATAGGCCTGGGACTGGGATTGTGTTCAAACAAAATTTAAAAATTGTAGTGCATGATGATTAAATTTATAGACATGAAAATAATAAGTACATTTCGTTCAAAACAAAAAAATTATGCTTACATGATCAATGAGATTGGTCTAAGTGATAAGCAGCTCGGTATCATTTAAGTAATGTTTCAAATTTGAACTTTGTGAACGTAGTGAATCTCTGTTGAAATGCTCCCACAATAATCAGATATGCGACCCGAGTCGGATCTGAATGTAATCGGGACAGAACTCTGGTGAACTAGATTGAAAACCAAAAATTTATACTCAATTTAAAAGTATTACTACAACTTATAATATTATAATTAATTTAATGCAAATTGGGAGATCACCTCCAATCCCCAATATTTAAAATCAGTTATAAAGATAAAAATAAAAAGCTCATATGATTACAATTAAATTCAAGTTTAATAACAACTATGAATTGAAAAATGATTTTTAGGAACTTATAAGTTTGTTACGTCAATAAAGACGGAAATTGAAATTTTCAATAATTCACTAAATATTTTACTGCTTTCAAATTAAGGCTCATATTCTCTGCAACTTATGTAACAACTTATTTAATTTAGTTTAAATGAGTTCAATTCAGTTCAATTTCAGTATTCAATATTCATTTTAGTTTAAATATTTAATGATTATCAAAATGAATAATAAATAATAACTTATACTATTATGTAATATTTTACAAAAATTAATGATCATTATTTTTGTAGTGAATAATTTTCTTTTAATGAATAAATAAATAAAACAAATATTTTTTATATATCGATAATATTTAAAATAATAAAGATATTCTTTTTTAATCTAAATAATAATAATTTTAAAATAAATAGTATAAACAATTATAAATGTAATAAGAAACATGATAATTTATAATAATTTTAAAAAATAATAATATTTATCGTAATACAGTATTATTTAAAATATTATTAATTATTATTATTATTATTATTATTATATTAATGTTTTAAAAAGTAATATGATATTATTTTGAATTATTATGAATTATAGTTATTATGATGTTAATATTTTTTAAGGTATTATTATTATTGTCATGATGTTATAGTAGGATTGGAGTGATTATAGTGCTCTAATAGAGCATATAATCTAACGCCCATTTTATAGCATGGTTACAGTACCACTTCATTATGTTGTTTTTAATTATATTTTTATTTTTGTTGTTTTTTAGTTTATTTTATGTAGGTTTTGTTTTAGATAATGGAATATAATAATAATAATAATAATAATAATAATAATAATAATAAAAGTTAGGTAGAAAATAATAAAATAATAATATTATAGTTTGGTGTAAAAATTTGGAATGAATAGTTGAAGATGCAAATACTAGAAAAAATATTAAATTATAGAAGAAAATAGAATTCAGTGTAAAAATATGGATGTAGGGTTGGAGATGACATTATTAAAATTATTAATTAATTTTTATTTGAGTTCTAGTTTTTTCTATTAGTTTCAATACATTAATTTTCATTTCAGATAAGTTGATAATAAATTGAAAAGAAAATGACGTAGAATTGAAAGATAATATAGTTGAGAGGCTGCAATTCTTTTAATTGACAGAGGTAAAAAAAGCATTGGTGAAGTAATTCTATAATTAGTAAACTAAATTGTTGCTCAGGGTAAAATTTAATATTGATTTAAAACAAAATCTCCTTCCACGGTTACACCTCTTCTCACTCTGTATTTCTAACTTTACTATAAAATTACTTGATACAATTTTTTCAAAAAATTCTTTAACAACTGGAAGAAATATTCTTTCTAATATCTATTTACTTTTGTGATTGAGATTTTGGCCTAGTAGTTAAGACGGAAATTGTGGAATCTAGATGTCCCAGATTTGAATCACATCCGGGGTGAGTTGAAGATTTTTCTTTCTATTTAATAATGTAAAGCCGAGGTAAATTTTTAAAAAACTGGAACAAATATTCAATTTATTGTCATGTTTACAGAGTTGTATGCTTGAACTCACTTGTACCCATAATATCAGATGACTCATCCGTGTAAATTATGGAAACACATAAGATTGAAATTTGTCAAGAAAACTAACAATTAAAATAAGAAGGGTATAATCACCGTTGTTCTAAAAAACATAACAGAAACCTAAGCATCTAACAACTATATAAATTTGTTCTACCAGATGATGCAAAACATAAAAGACAATCAAAACCAAAATACTAATTAAATTTAAGAATAAGATCTTCCATTTGCAGCTTCATCAGCTTCCCCAGACATTTCCTCAAGTGATTTTCCCTTTGATTCAGGTACCAAGAAAGTAAACAGCATTCCCAAGAAGTTCACTCCTGCAAGAATTAACAGTGCAAATCTCACTCCCATTCCATTGGCTAAATACATGAACCCGAAAGCTCCCACTATGGCCCCTAACTTGCCAGATGCAGCTGATATTCCATGGCAGGTTGACCTCAATCTTGCTGGGAAGATCTCTGCAGGAACAACAAATGTTGTTGCATTTGGACCGAAATTGGAGAAGAAAAATGTAAAGGAATACAGCACAACAAATCCGATTCGGTTATCGGGTAGTGTCCAGTGATGGTAAGGAATGGCAAGAGCCAGCATGAATATTGTCATGAAAATGAATCCCATTAACTGAATAGTAAACCTCCCAATTCTGTCAATTAATGCCACTGTAAACCAATATCCGGGAACTATGCTGCACAGAGCTATCAATGTTTGTGCTCGAGCGATTTTGTATACTTCCTCTAAGGCACTCATTGTTTTCGCACCAGGAATCCACCCGATCGCAGTGAAGATGTCCTTTTGGAACAGATTTTGGCTGTAGAATGCAATGTCTAACAAGAACCAAGTAGTTGTGGTTCCTAGCAAGTGAAGCCCATGGCGATTAAGAAAATCCTTGCTCATCAGGCCGAAATTGTTGCCTCTGACTGGATTGACTCTCTCTTCTTCTGCTTCCAACTCAACCTGAAGCACTTTTGCCATATCAGTAGCCGCCTGTTTAGCATTCTTAGCTACTAACGCAGTGTAACGTGCAGTTTCAGGCATCTTCATGCGCCAGTAATAGGTAAGCGAGGCTGGTAATGCACCGAACATTAAGATAATCCGCCAAACATAATCAGCTTGTGGCACAGTTGAACCGACTGCATCAAGTTGAAAAGGCTGAGATGGGAATTTGGCCTTAAAAATTGAAGAAACTACAATAGCAACCGTCCCACCAGCCAAAATTCCAAAACCCTGCATAGCAAAAACAGCAGCAACAAAAGCACCGCGAGTCTTTTTATTCGCATATTCAGACATGATAGTAGCAGAAAGAGGATAGTCTCCACCAATGCCAAAACCGAGCCAGAATCGGAAGAAACAAAGAGTGGCCATCACAGATGTAGGAGTATGACCAAAGGAAAGGCCTGATGCAATAGAGCTAATAACCATAAGCAACAAAGTCATGCCATATACTCGTTTTCGGCCCATTTTATCACCAAGCCAGCCAAAGAAGAGCTGGCCTGCCAGTGTGCCGCAAAAAGCAACACCAGTAACAGCTGCTGAAACATTATCAGGTAAAGCTCCAGGTTTCTTAGAACCTTCTTGAAAGTAGTAGATTCTGCCTAACAGTTTCGTGACAAGTGAGATGCAAAATATATCATAAGAATCAGTGAAAAATCCCATCCCAGCAATCACAATTGCTGTGAAATGGTACCATTGTGTTTTCGCCACATCAAGTGCAGTAAGCACTTGCAGTTTATCTCCTGCCATTACTTCACTCCCTGAAAAAGTAAAGAAAAAAGATCACAATTATAATCAATGTGAATAGGAAGTGACTTCTATAAAATCCACAAACAAAGAATTACAGACAAACCAATTTCCATTGGTACGTAATAGAGTATCAATTCAAAGTGTTTGGTTACTTGCAATCGCAAGTAGCAAACATAGTAATAGCTAAACCAAATCTCAATCAACCAACACAACTATACCTAAACTATACCGCAAACAGAAAACAGATTAATAGTTAAACCAAACGGAAATCAAAGAGATTCTGTAATTTCTACTTCGTATTAAAACTTAATCATGATCATTGTTCATTATTCAACAGGTTCCTCAACAAAAGTTCTGCTAGAAAAACAAACCGAAGAGGAAAAAAGTGCGATTACACCAAAACAAACAGAAATAACGGGAAAAAAATCAGGATCGGGAATCGAGAACAGAAACATTGCTGTGTAAAATAACGAATTAAACAGAAAAAATGATCAAAATCAAAACGGAAAGAATTAACGAACAAGAGTGCCACCTGAAAGAGAAGACGGAAACAGAGAGTGAATGAAGGAGTAAGAGAGTAGAAGAAACGCTAAAAGAGGGGAAATATATAGA
Organism: Euphorbia corollata; assembly: GCA_948277035.1. Lineage (NCBI taxonomy): Eukaryota > Viridiplantae > Streptophyta > Magnoliopsida > Malpighiales > Euphorbiaceae > Euphorbia > Euphorbia corollata. Next base: position 4,629 of record CAOJBI011137927.1, on the reverse strand, counting down.
GAGTGAGTGAGAGAAGAAGGAAAAGTCTGAATGAATAAAGAATTGGAATTACGTTAGGAATAGGAAGAGAAGGAGAGAGTGTTTGAGATGGAGGGAAATGCAAAGGGAGTTCGCTCCGTATTTAACTGCACTATCACTTCCTTTTTTCTTATTAATTATTTATATTTACAGATATTTTAAACATTTGTTCACCACATATAACTATTTTTTGACTCGGTTTAAAGAATCTTTTCATTATTACTTGTATATTCCCCAATTTTTCAGCTCCCTGATTACCATCAGCTCCGTTTTTTTTATTATTTTTCGGGTCTATATAATGAACAGAATAAATAAATTAGTTACTTAATTTCATATAATTGTATTTTATAATGCTGATAAATATGGCATTATTATAGTGGTGTTTAAATTCAACTTTATTAACGTTGCATGTGATGTCTCTGTTTAGTAACCCAAAACAAGCAATAAATTCCATCCATGCTTTATTTTACAAAGTTAAACCACATAATTTGTTTTAATATTTACAAGGATTTCTTTAAAATATTTTTATACGAGACTTACTCACATGTCTTTGGTTGTATTGCGATTGACCAATTTTTTTTACTAAAAGGGTATCATCTAATTAGGTGTTACGTTAAATGATGGATTAGTGTTATAAGCCACACACACGTCTTTGTTCATATTCCATGTCAGAAAAAGTTTGATGGTTAGTCCGAATAAATAATCAAACATATAAAAAGTGCACACTTTGATTTATCTAAGCATGCAACTTAGGGAATAATGTGACTCGTCTATATTTGTCTATTCATCAAATTTATAATGATCACTCTTTATGAACGTTTGAATATTAACTAATATTCCAATATAATTATTCACATTAAATTAACATTCAATTTCGACATAAATATTGATTGGTGTAATATTTTATACACCTTAATTTCAAGATGTAAGAAATTGTGTACACAAGAAGATCGTAGCTTGAAAAAACGGCTAAATCTTAGTCGACCTAGTTAGGAAATCTCATGCCAAAAAAATAAAAAAATATATACAGACATCAATGGCTGCAGAAGGTATATCACACTTATGGCGACAAAGAGGAAGATATTACGTGTTTTTAGCAACCGAATCAGTGGCAGACTAGGTGAAGAATATGCTCTAATGTCTACTCTAAATTCCTAGTTAAAAAATACAAGCAACTAAATTGTTATTAAAAGAAATTGGAATATATATACATATATAATATTAATAGGAATACTTAGAAGTTATAATCACTTTGGAAAACCATTTGGCAATAAGCAGAAAACCAAGACCGTATTTATTTCAAGGCCGGGCCGAGCAACTAACATCTACAAAAACTGGCCTTAACCTATTTAAATTTAAATATCTAGAACTAATATATCAAAAATTACTTCAACTTGTCCCGTCAAAATCTCGCGCTCCTTGAACTTTGAAAAAGTACGTCTAGTAACTCTCTCTTTCCCTATAAACCATTCTCAGCTCACGTTGTGTATACTATGTGCTGCCATGTGTCAGGTTGGAAAAGTCAAACCAATTCTAACATGTCTCGTGGATTATAGTTGTAAAAATTCTGAAGAAAATCTAAATTAAATTCAATTAATTTCCTATTACTTTTTCCTTTTCTCTTTTTCAATGTGCCATCTTCTTCGTTTGTACATGTGCTTTTAAAACTTTCTCCCTCAACTTACAAATAAAAAAAATATATATATAAACAATTCTATTTGAAGAAACAACACAATAAATTATGCTAATAAATCATCAAAACACGATATAACGCCCAATGTGTTTAACAAGCAAGAACACAAGAATATGGACATACAATCAACAGAACTGAATGATGAGACAACTATAAACAATTGAGCGAGCCACAATACCTTTCACACCAATGAAACCCCCATTAAAATGAGTCCCTAATCCTTTAGGCATCAAAACCACAGTTAAAAATGACGAGTTCACAATGAAATTCCTCACACAAGGCTTGAAACCCTGAATTCAAAGGTGAAAAATTCGAGTAGTAAGCAACCCAAGGAGAACAGTTGGGCCACTTTTTGATTTAGACCGCTTATGAGGTTGCTAAAACTTAAGAACAATCTGAAAGTGTAGATTATAAAGGGGTTGTTTTTGGTATAAAGAAGACAAAATTGGCTAATAAAATGGAGACTGGAACTGAAACAGGAGGAGTCGAAGCTCAAATGACATGTAACGGTGCCAGAACTCAATCAAAGGGTACCGTGAAGAAGAAGAAAAAAAGGCTTTTTTTTTTATTTTTTATTTTCATTAAAAAATGCAGGTTACCCATCAATATTAAAAAATGGATTGAGTAGTTTTTTGGGAAACAAAACAATTTTGATGTAAAACAACATTTTACTTTATTTTCTGATCAGAGACCACCTAAATAAAAAAGTTACTAATACACGAATTCAGATTGATAATTTTATAATAAAAACGCACAAATTCCGAAAATCAAGAGTACAATCAGATTGAACAATTTACATCAAATACAGAACAATGCAAAAGCTTCATGAGAATTAATTTAAAACTAATATTATTACCGTTACCGGTTAATTAAACTAAAATCACACCGGCACAGTTCTAGCAGTATCAACACCACCCATTTCCTCACCAGATTCCTCGTTCTCTCCAGTCAACTCTTCGAGCGATCTACCCTTCGATTCGGGCACTAAAAGAGTAAACAACATGCCCAAAAAGTTGACCACACCAAGTGCGATCAATGAATTCTTCACACCAATACCCGGTGGGTAACCTGCATCAGTCTTTGTTTTGTCTTGGCTTTGAGCTGCATATAAGAACCCAAACGCCCCGATAATTGCCCCTGCCTTGCCCGCTGCAGCCGAAATCCCATGGCACGTTGACCTCAGCCGCGCTGGGAAAATCTCAGCGGGGACCACAAAAGTTGTGGCATTGGGTCCGAAATTCGCAAAGAAGAATGTCAATGAGTACATCACAACAAACCCGATTCGGTTTGGCTTTAGGGTCCAGTGATGGTAAGGAATCGCGAGAGCGAACATGAAGACTGTCATGAAGAAGAAGCCCATTAGTTGGATTGCGAATCGGCCCATGTAGTCAATGAATCCGACTGTGAACCAGTAGCCTGGCACTGTACTGCATAGGGCTATAAGTGTTTGAGCCCTAGCGATTCGGTACACTTCGTGTATCGCGTTCATTTCCGCTGCTTTCGGGATCCAGTTGATTGCAGTGAAGATGTCCTTTTGGAAGAGGTTTTGGCTGTAGAAAGCAATGTCCAACAAGAACCATGTAGTTGTTGTTCCTACGAGGTGTAGGCCATGGCGTTTTGCGAATTCTTTCGAGAATAGGCCGAATGAATTCTTTGGTTCCGTAACGATTTGGATAACCTTGTCTTCTTCTGCTTCGAGCTCCACGTTTAGCACTTTTGACATGTCTGATGCAGCTTGTTTCGCATTTTTCGCGACTAGGGCAGTGTAACGAGCAGTTTCAGGCATTTTCATTCGCCAGTAGTAAGTTACGGCAGCGGGAATGGCACCAAACATTAGTATTATACGCCAAACATAATCAGCCTGCGGGGCAAGTGAGGCAGCACGGTTGACCGCATATGTAGGTGCGTCGAACCGATGGTCAAAAGCACTCGACACGGCTAGGGCCACAATTCCACCACCTAAAATTCCGAACCCTTGCATTGCAAACACCGCGGCTATAAACGCCCCTCGAGTCTTTTTATTCGCATATTCTGACATAATAGTAGCCGAAAGTGGGTAGTCGCCACCAATACCAAACCCAAGCCAGAATCTAAAGAAGCAAAGAGTAGCAATTGTACCATCCGGACTACTACCAAATGAAAGACCGGAGGCTAAGGAGCAAACAACCATGAGCACAAGAGTTATTCCGTACACTTTTTTCCGGCCTAATTTGTCCCCAAGCCACCCAAAAAAGAGCTGCCCGGCTAGAGTCCCGCACAGTGCAACACCGTTGACCGCCGCCGCCACGTTAGGTGGCAGGCTGCCAGGCTTTTCTTTGGTAAGATCTGTGTAGTAAATTCTGCCGAGTAATTTAGTAACTAAAGAGATGCAAAAAAGATCGTAAGCATCAGTGAAAAAACCCATTCCAGCAATTACAATTGCTGTAAAATGGTACAATTGGGTTTTAGCCACATCGAGTGCAGTGAGCACTCCCAATTTTTCTCCGGACATGGCTAATTAATTTTGCTCAATCCCCCAATTTTTCCTGCAAATTAAAGAAACTGTAATTCAGTACAAACATGTCCGCTTGATAATTGATTCTAAATTAACTTTGCATACTTTTCAAAAGAAAGAATTTAAGGCTTTCCTTTCGTCAACTAGACAACTACAGCTATGGAGTTTGACTTTCATGTATTGGGCCACTCTTATCCTTTAAATTAATTGATCAAATTGTCATCTATAAACGATAGCTAGATTTTGACAAATGACTTGCATATGTGAATGGCCGGCAGCCAAAGAATAAAATGTGTTCAAAAAAATAACACACAAACAAATGAGTTCTAGGAAAATTAAGACAAAATGTTGGTTCTACTGTATTGGGTAAATATTAGAAATCCTGATATGGACATGATATTGCACCGAAATTTTACCTAATTTT
>CAOJBI011137843.1:0-11774 GCA_948277035.1 Euphorbia corollata | reverse complement strand
CAAAGGATGGTAAGGTATGCAAATTGTTGAGATCCATTTATGGACTCAAGCAAGCATCCCGAAGTTGGAATATCCGGTTTGATGAAACTATCAAAGAACTTGATTTTTCACCAAGCCCTGAGGAACCATGTGTTTACAAGTAGGTTAGTGGGAGTGCGGTTGTGTTCCTAGTATTATATGTTGATGACATATTACTAATAGGAAGTGACGTTTCCCTGATGCAGTCAATAAAAGTATGGTTATCGAAGAAGTTCTCCATGAAAGATCTTGGTGAAGCAGCCTACAAACTCGGTATTCGGATCTATAAAGATAGATCTAAGAAGCTGTTAGGTCTTTGACAAAGTACATATATAGACAAGGTTGTAACTAGGTTCAACCTTGAGCAGTCAAAGAAAGGATTTCTTCCAATGTCTCATGGAATTAATCTTTCTAAATCCGAGTGTCCAAAGACACAACAGGAGAGACTGCGCATGAAGGATAAACCCTATGCTTCTGCCATGAGATCCATCATGTATGCTATGTTATGTACTAGGCCAGATGTTTCATATGCTTTGAGCATCACCAGCAGATATCAATCTGATCCAGGTGAGAAACATTGGATGGCTGTTAAGACAATCCTTAAGTACTTAAGAAGGACTAAGGATTTGATCTTAGTATATGGAGATGGTGAACTCAAGATTGAGGGATTCACCGATGCGAGCTTCCAATCAGACAAGGATGACTTCAAATCTCAGTTTGGGTACGTATTCACATTGAATGGAGGAGTAGTAAGATGGAAGAGTTTCAAGCAAGAGACTACTGGTGATTCAACCACGGAGTCTGAGTACATTGCGGCCTGTCTAGCAGCAATGGAAGCTGTATGGATTAGAAAGTTTGTTCAAGATCTTGGTGTGGTTCCAAGTATTGTTGATCCAATAAACCTATATTGTGATAACAATTGAGTAATTGCACAAGCAAAGGAACCACGATCTCACCAGAAGAACAAACGCGTGCTCAGAAAATATCATTTGATAAGAGAGTTCATAAAGAATAAAGATGTTGCCATGGAACGAGTTTATACTGATGAGAATGTGGTAGATCACTTGACAAAGCCTTTGTCACAGGAAAAGCATGAGAAGCATGAGTTTGCATTTGGCCTCAAGAGGATGGCTAATTAGCTCTAGTGCAAGTGGGAGTTTATTAGTAATAATGTATGCCCTGAGAGTAATTAGGGTAGTTCATTATGTATCATGTAGTACTTTGTAAACTCCATTTCAAATTAATAAAAGGCATTTTACTTTGTTATTCGAATGTGTGACAATTTTATTTAAATGTATAACAAATGTCCATGACATATAATTATTTAAATGTGTAGTTGTAATCATACTTTGGGTTGCTTTTAAGCAGTTCACTCTAGTGGATGTTAAAAGAGTAATTACGGGTATGGTAATGCCTATTCGTTGATGGGCTGAGTTGTCAAGATAGGATCCATCGCTCTCGGATAAAATAGGGAGAAATACCTGGCCACTTGTAGAAGTGACAATTGCTCGTAACTCTCTGATTAGAGTGAGTATTAATAGAATGGGATTCTAGTTAATAGTTCACAATTGAGCAATTGTACTTTGGGAACAAGAAAATGTGCTGGTTGGATTCGGTATAACCAGTCCAAAGGGTTGACACTTATCCATTCCCTAAAACCAGTTGGTATTGCTTGATGGAAGGAGTGTATCACACAGTAGTCTACTGTAGCATCTGGACTTGTTTGTAGAAGGATACAACATCGTGAACATTGAGGGATTATGAATCCTTGGTAGAGGCCTCCGATGATCGTCTATAGATAAGGACTGTTATTTATTAGATAAATAAAGTCCGTACCAATTAATGTTTCAATAGTGGGAAAATTGATTGGGTAAAATCTTTAGCGGCTTCGGTGTCCGGGGTCCTACAGGTCACACACTTTGAGAAATCTCAAACAATGTAAAGAAACTTCTATACTGGGTATAAGCCAAAATATTTAAGGACTGAAAGGGAAATTTTACCCACGGGTTGAACCCGAGGTCAGTAAAATTGAACGAAAGGCGAAACCGAGAAAATCTCGTAAGTTGGGCTTTCGAGAAATCTCGCAAGTTGGGCTTTCGAGAAATCTCGCAAGCCAGCTGCGAGAAATCTCGCATTGGGCTACTGCCCAATACGAGACTCGCAGGTGGGCTGCGTGCGAGAATCCTCGCAGCAGCGCTGCAAGGTTTCCAGCGTGCGCCGCAAGGGCGCGCGCGTAGGATGGGTATTTCACCCATCCCACATCGGTTTCAAGGGAGCCTTTTGGCTCCCTTGATCCTATAAAAAGGTTGCCCCCCTCCCCTTTCAGTATGTGCTTCAAGCAAGGTTTTCTACGATATTTTTCAAGGAAAACCATCAGTTTTATTTCGGTTCTTTTGTCGAGTTGGCCAGCACCGACTCGACTAGTGAAAGTTTTTTCCCTTTAGGTTTTTGTTCGGGCTTCTCGTGTGGATACGTGTAGCATATAAAAGCTTGGAGGTCTTCAACAAGTAGGTCTTTCCTCCTTTTCTTTTATTTATTTATTTATTTATTTATTGTTTATTACTTAGTTAGAATTTTTGCATGCTTAGTTAGGCTTTAAGTTAGGAATTCTATATTTAGTTTAGAACTAATATTTAGAATTGTCATGCTGAGGCTTAAGCTAAGAAATTAGTATTGCTTTAATTAGTTTGGAACTAAGTTAGAGAATACTATATATTCTAATTAAATAATAAAATAGCATGCTTTATTCAATTATGCACATTAAGGTGAACCTAGGCTTAGGAAAATTTTAAATTTCCGCTGCGTATGCTAGGCATATTAGAACCGAATTTTCCTAACAATGATGGCTCTGCTCTTAACGTTTGTCCTAGGCAGATACTCCCAATGCTTGGTTTAAGTAAAGAAGCATTGAAGAGATCAACGACGCTCATAAAAGCTTATGATGATTCAAACATGGCTGTTATTTGTACCTTCAAGGCGGAAGTAAATTTCGGTGAAATTTCATTTTTTGTCTTATTTACAGTGATTGATATTCCAGTAACGTTTTCCCTACTGCTTGGTCATCCGTGGTTCCATGCCATGGGAGGAGTACCATCCACCTTGCACAAAAAGTCAAGATTCCCTTTAGAGGAAAAATTTTCACCTTGGAGGTAGATAAAGCATCCATTATTGTGGCACTTAGCATCATAGAGAATAATATGAGAGGATGCACAGTAATCGCTATAGGAGATGGTCAAGATGACTAGCCTCAGGAGCACTGGAGCCATTGGATTAAGAAATACATGCAGAAGCACCAAACTCTTGGAACCATACTCGAGGCACAAGGTTAGGGCATACCTACTTTCAACATCGGACCAGGAGAGTTATGACCTGCAAGTTTGGGATACAAAGGACCAAGACACCCTAGAGGTAAGCTTTCAAGATAAAATGGCTTCAGGCGAGCTAAGCAAGGTGCTAATGACGGAACGCTGGAACATGTTACCCATATGTCTCAAACTCAACCTAGATTTGAGATCTTTTTGAACATTATAGATTTTAACAAATATGGGACGGGATCAATCACCAACATGATCAGAAATAGGGAGATAGTGGAGCAGACAATGAATCTTGTCAACATTAACACTATCAAGATCATTAGAGAAATCGACCGTCCAATACAGGGTGACGAGAAAAGAGTTAAAATAAGTCTTGATGTGTCATCCCAAGAGGAGAAACTTTTCAAAATACTCTTAAAGAGACTTAAGAACCAATTGAATCTTGTTGAAGAAACTGAACCACAACCTGTCCTGACGAATAAGGGGAAAGCGAAAATGGAGATTGACGAGGACGATGATGAGGAGATTGTTATGATACCAGCAGAACAAGCATCCGCAAGCATGGCAATCGTAGAAGGAGAGTCAACTCTAACATAGGAGGATGAGTTCTTTGTCTCATTATCTGATGTTTTTGAAATGAATAATGTCGTCTTTAATGCATTCAATAAAAGTGGAAACTTTGCTTATTTGGATTGTGTTTCTAATTGTGATTCCATGCATCCATTCCAACATACATCTAGCATTTTCAATATTAATAATGATGTCACTAAAGAAATAAATTTAAACATGGAGGAAAATCCTAAAATGGTACTAATTTCCAATCAATTATCCATCGAATAAGAGAGAGAGTTAATAAAAGTGTTACAAAAGCATGTTACGGCTGTCGCTTGGTCTTATGACGATATTCCTGGTGTTGATCGATACATAGCTGAACATAGGATACCAACTGATCCTAAAATCCATCCTGTCAAACAAAAAATGAGACATTTGCGTCTTGAATGGGCCGAAAAGGTTAAAGAAGAAATTTCGAAGCAAATCAAAGCCAAATTTTTGGAAGTAGTTGAATACCCTATGTGGCTTGCGAACGTGGTTCTTATGGCCAAGAAAGATGGAAGAGTTAGGGTTTGTGTTGACTTTCATGATTTGAATAAGGCCACAACGAAAGATGATTTCCCACCTCCACACATTGATGTCTTGGTTGATAGTACTGCAAGAGCCGCTAGGTATTCTTTCATGGATGGTTTCTCAAGATATAATCAGATATTGATGAATGTAATTGACAAATTCAAAATAGCTTTCATCACATAATGGGGCACATATTGCTACCTTGTTATGCCGTTTGGATTAAAGAATGCTAGGGCAACCTATCAAAGAGCTGTCACCACTCTACTTCATGACCTAATCCATAAAGAAGTGGAAGTATACGTGGATGACATGCTAGTCAAATCTCACACCTCGGAAGAACATCCCACTATGTTAAATAGATTTCTCACCATAATAGAAAAATATAATCTACGCCTCAATCCGAAGAAGTGTAATTTTGGTGTAACCTTGAGAAAACTACTTGGCCACATTGTTAGCCAGCAAATAGATCCCAACAAGATCAATCCTATACAAGAAAGGCCCACTCCTAAGACAGAAAATGAGGTTAGGAGATTCTTAGGATCACTTCAGTTTGTTAGTCATTTCATAGCATGGTTGACTACTATATGTTAACCTATTTTCAAGTTTCTCAAGAAACAACAACCAATTGAATGGAATGAACAATGTCAAGAAGCTTTCGATAAGAGCAAAGCTTATTTGGCAAGTCGATCTGTTTTGAAACCCCCTATTCCAGGGAAACCTTTGATAATGTATTTGGAAATCGAGGAGACCTCTGTAGGGACAATATTGGTACAAGAACATGATGATAAAAAGGAACATGCCATCTATTAACTCAGTAAGAAGTTGCTCGAATATGAGTTACGTTACACAATAGTGGAGAAGACATGTGCCGCCATGGTCTATCTAACGAAGAAACTTTGGCATTATTTCTAATATTATCGGATACAAGTTGTGGCCAAAGTAGACCTGATGAAATACCTTTATCAGACACCTTCTCTAACAGGCAAGTTATCCAGGTGGCTATTACTACTTTTTAAGTTTGATATTGAGTATGTAACCAAGAAAGTCATTAAGGGAGGGGCAGTGGCAGAATTCTTAGCAAGTCAACCATTGGAGTTTGAATATGTTGAGAACTTAGAATTCCCAGATAAGCAATTAGCCGTTGTAATGAAGATTCAAGGAGATAGGAAATGTACTTTGATGGAGTTGTAAACAAAAAAGGTGCAGGTCTAGGAGTCATCATCATCACACCTCAAGGGGCAATGATACCATTATCTAAACGGTTAGAATTTGTTGTCACCAATAATGGGGCAGAATATGAAGCTTATTTATTCAGCATGACAGCCCTGATGCACTTGAAAGCCGATAAGATCAGATTCATTGGTGATTCCGCCTTGGTAATAAAACATATCACATGAGAATGAGAGCTGAAAGAAGAATCCGTCAAACCATATCTAGAAGTTGTATGGAGGAAAGCGTCAATGTTCAGTGAATATGAATTTCACTACTTGCCTAGGGAAGAGAATCAAATGATAGATGTATTAGCGACCCTAGCATCCATGTGGGAAGGACCGCAGGACAAACTAATGAAGTCTCTCGTCCTAGAGATGGCCAAAGCCCCATTTTACGTTTCGATAGTGGAAGCTGAAGAAGGGATAGAAGAACCATGGTACACTGATATTGTCAAACATTTGGAAGATGGAAGCTACCCCTAAAGAGCCACAGATTCAGATAGGAACACATTGAGAAGATTATCTATTCAATTTTGCTTGATAAATGGACATATCAGTGGGCAAAAGCTAGGTATGATGAGCTCAATTTGATTGATGAAAAATGTTTGGAGGCCCTGAGCAGTCTCCAGATGTACCAACAATGCTTAGCAAGGGCATACAACTACAAGGTCAAATGGTAAAACTTACCATTAAAAACTGGAGATCTGGTCTTGAAACAATCCAGAAAAATGCATACTGATGCCAGGGCAAATTTTAATCAAATTGGGATTGCCCTTATGTGGTGAAGAAAGTTCTTAGTAAAGGGGCTGTGAAAATCATGGACATGGACGGAAATGAGTTCGTCAACCCAGTTAATCGAGATAAGCTAAAATGCTACTTCGTGTAAAAAAATATAATGTTATATATGCATGAATAAAGTCTGTTAAGAACTAGTGAGGGTTCTTAGGCAAAAATAAAGACTGAAGAATCCAAGAGAAAATATCTTTGGTAAAATCCTTTCTAGGAACCTTAAATGACAATGGATGATAATTCAGAATCTATTACCATTTATTTTCTGTGTTCAAATAAAATTTCTTTCATGACATTATTGATATATAATGAAAAGTTATACGTTTGCAGTAAATGGACATGAGTTATCATTTCATGAAACATACTTCACAAAGCATAATTCGCTTTATTATAAATAAGTGCATTACAAACCCACAAACAAGGATGATACAAATACATGAGGCAATGGCTCTTATTGTTACACAACAAATACATAATTATGGCAACATCTAGTTTCCAAGAAGATGACATTGAAGGCGTAAGGTCTCATCCATTCTTTCTTGAAAAGTCTCCAATCTGCGAATCTTGATACTCTAATTACGATAGGTAGGATCGGGGTAGATGTCGAAAAGGAGAGAGTAGTTCATGGCGACTTGAGTGCGGTTTGCCCATTTTTCCACATACCTATATCTCCGTACATAAGTAATCTCAAAATCAACCAAAGAACACAACGACTTTGGAAAGCATTGAGGATGGCCATATTGTCTACTCAAACGGTGGGAAGAATATGATGTGAGTTCAGAAAGCCCAAGTAGGACAACTTCTCCCATAGCTACATTGGTAATAACAGAAGAAATTACCCACCAGGGGTAAGTCCAGCGAATATCTTTGATAGTACTAGATTCCATGAAATCGTACCATTCTTCTATGGTGAAGTATTTGTGAGTACGGTCTCCAATACTGACTAGAGAGCATCTTCCCCAATAACCATTTAGCCTGTAATTAACTTCTTCAGGGATTGACAAGACGGTCAACTTATCCCACAACCATAGCTAAAAGAGAAGGGGAACATATAAAATCAAAAGATAATTCTCTAGGTAGGAACCGAAAAGACCGAGAAAGAGGCATATCTGGATAGGTATCCTACTACCGCGAGAGGATGTCTCGGTTCCATTCCAAGTCGATCGAAGATAAATCAAGGTTTCAGCCAAGCTAAGAGCTACAAGAGAAGCTCCATCCATCATCTAAGAAATAATGGGCAGATATGTGAAACTGTAAATATATGTAGTCGTCTCGAACAAGAAAACCCCCAATAAAAGTAAATAGACAAGTAGCATCCAACTAGCATCATCAAGGCTTAGATCTTGAATCAATTCAAGGGCAACTGAAAGTTTCATACCTCCAGAATCCATGCATACTAACCTGCGTTTGTCAACTCGTGGAAGGTTGAAACGGTTCATCAAAGTTTCAGAAAATTCAGGACGATGTGATGGTAGTGCAACGGGCAACTCAGTGGAACACATTAGGAGTCCACAAAAATCTTCATACATAGGGCATAACTCTTGATCCTCGAATCGAAAGACATTATCGATTGGATCCCAGAACCCTACGGTGGCATCAATCAGTTCTTGCTTGACGAAAAATCCGAACATATTCCTTCATGCTCCTTAGGCCACAACGTTCAAGCTTGGACCAACCATTGATATTTTTCAGATAACTATTCAGATCATGGTGAAATCTCACATAGTTACTCATATTGAATGAAGAAATGAGGGAAAATTAAAAGAGTAGCGATTCGCTATACGTAGTTTACAGGGCAACCCACCAATACTGGTAGATTGCCCCATGAACTTGTTCTTCACTGTCATTTCAATTGAAAATTTTAGATGTAAAATGATGCGATGAATAGAGAAAGAGTATTTATAAAATTTCCAACAAAAGTGGCGAAACCGTGCTATACAATATGCTAAAAAAATGTGTGTTCTAATCAAAAATAAAAATAATAAAAATCCTAATCTACTGCCCAAAGCCTGGATCATCGAAGACCTGGCGGTACAGCGATGATGGGTCATACGAGACAAAAGATCCCAAATAGTAGGGCTGTTGCTGCGGGTCATAAGAAGTGGAGGGCCCTGCATATGAGGGTGGCTGCTGCTGTGGGTCATAGAAAGTAGAGGGCCCTGCGTACGAGGATGGCTGCTGGTGCTGCTGCTGCTATTACTGCGGCAAAACTCTATGTATCTGCATGTTTGCGATCTTAGCATTCAACTGATGGATATGCCCCTGCAAAAATTTAAAGTCATTATGCATTTTCATAACATTGCATTTCATGCATCATATTTCACATAACAGGAAATGAAGAGACTTACAATCATCTCAGAGTTGTACCCTAGGATGAAGCATTGCATCGCTTGATGATACTTCCAGTCCCTAGTACTGTTAGCTATAGGGACCTGTCAGATAAAGTATAAGCCAGTGTTTAGCGTAAATTAAAAGAAAACATGAAAGGAAAGAAACTCGAATACTCACATGAGTAGTGTCAGCTGGAATATAAGTCATTGGACGTGCAGGATCGGAGTATGGCTCAATCACTAGCACGTAGTTAGTACCATCAGGTCTGAAAACGCTGAACCCAAACTGATTAGAGTGAACAGCTCTATGGCCTGAGATGATCACGGAATCAGTTGAAGCAGCGGCAAAAAAAGTAAAAGAGCTCGCAGGACGGCTCTTCGCCCTCTTCCGGCCCTGGTGATCCTGGAAAAAAATGAAATGCATAAAGTCAACATGTGAATATATATTAAAAAAAGAGAAAAATCGGTAAAAAGCTTACCGTCACTTTGGTCATCCCGTGAGAACCAGAGGAAGCCCCTCCACCTAAAGGACTTGGACCACCAAAGGGACCACCACCTCTTGAGGGACCACTACCCCTACTCAAGGGAGCCTTATCATGCCTATCCTCCTCATCATTATCCGAAACCGACTCAGGATCAACATCAGGCCATCCGAGAAGGCGAGTACGGCAAAACTCCTCAAAAGCTCCTGGCAGGCTAGTAAGGATGTAATCTTTGCCTGCATCGCACAGTTGCCCTATGTTGTTGGCATTTTGAGGCCAGAACAACCAACTAGATAGTGGAGGAGGAGCTAACCTGAGTCTGGAAGGAAGATGGCACCCCTCAATCTTGCTCCTTACATACCACTCGAGGGACTCGGGGCTAGCAATAATCAAGGGCCTGCCGACAAAGGGCCTGGTATCCCGCATCTCTTGACTCCAAGTAGACGAGTCACCCCATGGAGCAACCATAATCTGTATTCGAGAATTTGAAATAAGAATGCGGGCATAACATAACAAACGAAATGTGTAAGCAGAAGACTGTTACCTGAGAGGTAGTAAGGTCTTTTAGACGATGCAGCAGCTGGAGACGGGTAAGCTGAATGTCCCACGAATGAAAGTAGTGAGGAAGCTTGGGGAAGTAAGGATAGTTGGTCCCCGGAACCAATAAAGGCCTATCCAAGATTCCCGTCTCAAAGAACCAAATCTGCAAGAAAAATTAAAAGTCAGAACAAGCAAATGCTCAAAAAAATTGAAAAGAAGCTGAAGATGAGGTATCTTACCACAATGACCTGAAGAGAAGATTTGAACTTCTCTATTCTGTTCTTGGAGCACTGATCTAATGCCCAGTACAAATGAGCTAAGGCAGTCCGTCCCCAAGCTTGGTTATTAAAGCCCTCAAGATTGACCAAGCTCGGTAAGATATTAAGATTAATATCAAACTGCTCGGTCAGAAAACAGAACCAGGACAAGGTGGCGGCTATGAAATCCCGAGCCTCGGAGGTGGCTGATAGACCAGCTCCATGCCCCTGCACCCAATAGTCCATCAACTACTCACAGGAGAATGAACTCTTAGTAGTGCCTAAAACCCCGATCAGCGCCTCAATTACCATCTTGTCAAACCGATGATAAGGAATGTGGCATTGAAGTTGATCACTGTCCAAGTGAATGGCAATCCGGTGATGGCGTAGTAACCGATTGGGGTGATAGTGAACTCCCCGCAAGAGTAATGGAAGGTGTGAGTAGTGTGGGACCAGTAGCTCAGCAAAGCTGAAACGGGATCCTTTTTCAAATAAGGATATCGGCAAGAGCACTTATACATCAGATTTCGAACCATGGTACCAACTCTAGTAGAGTTGACAATGGTCCGAGCATCCGGAGATAAGGTCCTATACCATATGTGCACATGCTGCACACTACCGCCATTATGCTCAATCACCTGCATTTTAACAAATTTTCACAATTCATGCATATACACAAATATCTGATAACTTCAATGGTTATCGGATCCAACATGGCATTTAAAAATAAAATTATTTAACATACGTACATCTCCAGCAGATTTTTGAATTAAAAAATTAAAAATAAAGCATGTATTTTAGGAAATAATTTTCTAAGTTATTTCCATGATATGAAATAATTTTCTAAGTTATTTCCACGACATGAAATAATTTTCTAAGTTATTTCCGTAACATGAAATAAATTTTGAAACTATTTAGCGATATAAATTAATTTTCTAAAAATTAATTTCATGACATAGTATTTTTCAAAATTATTTTGAAGCTGTGAATACTCAATTTTTCGGCTCGAAAATTCAGTCGAAGAAATTGCAATTAAGCCCATAAAATAATTAAAACGCAAAATTGAAGGCCTAAACGGCCGAATTAGGCTTCGATAGGGTGGGGCTAAAGACATAAGCTCTAGCACTGACCGTTTGGCCGTTTCGACTCGAAAAACTCTACTCTTTCGCAAAATTCCGAACAGTTGAAACGCAGCAAGCTAAAACCCGATCCTTTCGAATCAGCTCCGGTAAAAAGTTTCCGGAAGTATGCCAATATACCACTCAAAACGTCCGTAACGGAATGAAGATCACAAAAGTGATCTCGAAATCTTTTTCGGAGGTTTGAAACTCCCGAAAATCGTGAAAATGCGAAAAAAATTGCACCGAAGGATTGTTCAGCCGGCGCCAGGGCGCCAATCTGGCGCCCCGGCGCCGAAAAATTCCGGAACTGCCCCTGTAACCCTAATTTTCACCTATAAATAGGCCTCTCTGCCTCAGTATTCGGGGTCCCAGACTATTCGGTGAATTAGTCTTCTCTCTCTAAGTCCTTTATTCGATCATTTCGAAGCTTTCTGTCAATCTTTTCGAGTCTTTTAATTTTTAATCGCGTCGAAGTGCTGCCCGATTAAATTTCAACTTTAATTAAAAATTAATTGAGTTACTCTGGATTTGAGGAGCGGTACAAAGGCAAACAAGGTATAATTCTCTTTACCCTTTTCCTCTACATT
>CAOJBI011137332.1:0-14218 GCA_948277035.1 Euphorbia corollata | reverse complement strand
AATCTCTAAGTTTTAGATTTTGGACCTTTTTATATGAATTTACTGTACTGCCAATTAGTCAATGGTATTTCATAAGAGTACTTTTGTAAAGTCTATTGGTTATATACTTATATGCTATGGACAAAGAAATACTTCATCTTTTATTCTTATTAGTTCGTTTAAATTTTTATAAACAATTATATGGATTACACTGTTGCAAATAGCTAAATTTTTTTTACAAGTTTTGCAGGTGCGAATACACTAAGAACACGGAGAAAAATTCTCACTTCATCCCGTTTTCTACGTGGCTCGGACATATAATATTTGAGATCATAAATATGATTTCAACCATTAATCTAAAACAGTAGCTACATTAAAATAATTACCTTATCATTTACATTTTTACATTAAAATCCTTTTACTGTTAAAACCAATTTGAAATTTCAACTATAAAAAATATCTTAAATTTATTGAAGCTTAAATCAAATAAAAATATGGATCGATTATCTTAACTAAAAAAAAAAAAACTGAAAAAGTGCTGTGCCATTGAGAAAGCTAAGCGCACCGAGTGAATAATAAAAAGAAATGGAGTTAATAATGTTTTTGTAAAAAATAAAGTAACAAAATATAAATGAAGAAAGTTATAACTTATAAGACCATCACTATATGTTTAGTTAGTTGGAATTAAAAAAAAAAGTCCTTATTTTTTTGTTTTTCTAAATCTTACCTAATGACATATTTATCTTGCAACAAAAGTAAATTTATTTATTTATGTTATGTGGTATTTTTTGTCTGGTCTTTTATGCAACGAAAGTAAATTTATTTGTTTATGTTATGTGGTAATTTTTGTCTAGTATTTTATCTCCGGTGTATTGCTTTTAATATTTTTAAAATTGTTTATGTGTTCTCGGTGTGCAAATCATTTTGCACAATTATTAATTAGAGCATTTGATTCTTAGACATGTAAGGAGATTTCATGTTCGTCCAAAATTTATTATTATAATAATAATATACTTCAAAATATAGATTAATGAGCATAAATCACAAATTCATACAACAATAACTACTGTGAAATAATACTTAAGAACTAAGAAGCATATATTTTGAGATAAATATTATAATGTAATTTTTTAAAAAAGTTTGCGCATGAATTATATTGAATAGGAAGAAAAATTCTCAATCCATTCCAAATGTAATTCGAACCAAGAACTTTTATAAATTTATATATTTGTTTTAACTATTAGAGGAATACTTCCATTATGCATTTGTTAATAATAGAATGAATCTAAAAAACATAAATGATTACTGTGCATTTGATTTTTTCTATTATAATTACTTTTTACTTCTTTTTACATTGGCTGCTCAATAATATTCTATACTTTCCTTTCTTTCACAGCAAATGCCCAATCATGATTAATTATATACTTTAGCCAAAATACATATGTAAAAATTCAAAATATGGCACAATTCGTTTAATAAACATTTTAACGGCACTTTTAAATTGGTCATTAAACGTTAATAGATATTCTTATAAACCACAAATTAATTATTTTAATGTTACAATTTCACAACAGAGCCGTTGCAAATAAAACTGCCTGCGTCTGGATTTTGTAAAATTGAAAATTAAAATTTGAAAAAGATTTTCTCTTGTTTTATTTTAGAGATAAAAAAATTCAACTTTTATTTTTGTGTATTATTTTGATGGAAAAAAACAGACATAATATATATGTTGGCAGTGGCAGGCGTAGTTCCAAAGTGGACCTTATCATTAAATGGGTATATCAGTCATTTCATAAACAACCTCATTTATTATGGCGTCATCTTCCTTCCTTTTCAGTCAGTCCTCATAAAACCCAAAACAAAGAGATTATAAAAATTCTTTTCAACTCCCCAGAATAAAAGTTGCAGAATTATGAAATCCAAAATACAACTTGAAGAACCGTTAATGGAGAGGAAGAAAAAATCAGCAATCGAAGCTTAGAGACAATAAAGCTGAAAGATCTGATTTGATTGATTGAATTTGCTTTAATGGCGAGCAGTTGGATGAAATCGTTGCAATGCAAATCAAGAGCTGTTGATGATGTTCTTTCCCCTAATCCTAAATACCTAATTCCTAGTTCTAGTTGCAGAAAGAGTGCTCAGAGCATCAAAGACGTCGTCGAAGCCGCTACGGCCGCCGGGTTTCACCATCCCCGGCATAGACACCACAAACCGGTTCCATTTTTCCCGAATCAGAGTAAATCTCGGCCGAAATCCGATTCTGTTTCGGCTCCTCCTTCTCGCTCTCATTCTACCCGTAACCCGGACCCGCTTTTTCCCGCCCTGACGGAGGTCCCCGACGGCCACCCGTCGCGTAATGTGGTGGATATTATCTTTCACACCAGCTGGAGCAACAAGTCTTTTCCGGGTCGGATCGAGATGATTTTCAAGGTTCATAACGGGTCGAGAATGGTGTCGCGGTTCGAGGAGTATCGCGAGATGGTTAAATCCCGGGCCGGGTTAACCGGGGGGACCACGTGGGAGGAGAACGCGCGGTGTGTCGCCGACGGGAATGAAATGATGCGGTTCTACTGTTTAGGACCCGCTGGTAGAGTAAATGAGACTCGTGGTGGCGCTTGGGTTTTGCCTGCGGGGAAAGGAGCGGCGATATGTACGTTTTCTGGGAGTGGTTCGGCTCATGAAAGCGCTGGCGGTGGTAACGGGCGGAGAGCGATGCTGGTGTGCCGGGTGATATCGGGTCGGATTTCGAAGCAACTGGAGTTGGAGTCGTTGATTGATGGTCGGGTCGGGTTTGACTCGGTGAG
This sequence comes from Euphorbia corollata, assembly GCA_948277035.1. Lineage (NCBI taxonomy): Eukaryota > Viridiplantae > Streptophyta > Magnoliopsida > Malpighiales > Euphorbiaceae > Euphorbia > Euphorbia corollata. Next base: position 11,435 of record CAOJBI011137332.1, on the reverse strand, counting down.
TGGGAGAAATGGCGAGTTGCTAGTGTTTGACCCACATGCTGTTTTACCTTGTTTTCTTATTATCTATAAATTGTAAAGATATGTGCAAATTATTTTTATTATTATTATTTGTTTTTTATACTGTTTTCATTTGCATTTTTATAAAAATTTCCTTGTCAAAATTTTCGTTAATTGAATATGTAATTTTATAATATGGGTTGTACATGCCATTGCCAATTGACATTCTTCACCATTTCTTTAATCTTGTAAACATATTGTTTTGATTGACCATGTTGAAATTATTATTTGATATGCCTAAGAAGTTAAAAAAGTATTAAAGGGGCGAATAGTATTTATTTAAGCACCAACAAAACCTCTTAACCTTTTCTATAAGGTTTTAATAACTTCTTTTAACAATATATACGTCAAATTTTATTCTTAAACTATATTAACTACTCTTTTCGTTCTGTTTTACATGTTAGTACTTTTGTTTTTCAGTTAAATTCATTCCGCAGACCTATACATATTTTGTTTGTTTCTCAAAATTGTAGAAATTACGGGAAAAGAGGTCAGTTTAAAATTCGAGCAAACTAATGTTTGATAATTGAGATATAGTAGTGAATTATGTGCTTAAACGATGCTAAATGGTAGTAAGAAAATCAAGTTTTAATGTTTTTTGTAAGAAAATTTCAGGTTTTCTGTCATTGGAGAAAGCCTTTCCAGCACGTAAAGATATTTTGTGTAAAAAGTGACGAGAACATTACCATTGGAACGATAAAAAGCAAGTAGCTGATATTTGGAGGCTTGATGTGACGTGTAGCTGATGGAGAGATGACTAGTTGGTGTATCTTTTTGAGATATTTACTTATTATGTAATCTTACCTCTCTGGGAAGCTTTTTTTTTTTTTTTACTCATGGACATAATTTAAAGTAGCATATTTAATTGTAATAATTTATTTCTTTAGCTTTTTTTTATCATTGGGAGATATAAAAATATTTTATCTCTCGTTGGGCATCATCTTCTACAATCCAAAATACTCTTATGCTAGAACTTTTCTCTCCATTAATGGAGTTTGAAACTTTCTTTGTAAATATGTGAGTAATTTTCCAACAAACAAAGTCTGTCCCTACAGGTTGTCTAAGCCTTTCTCCAACTCAATGTACATATTATTTGCTTGATAATATATGTTTATTGTGAGTTTGAAATTTTATTTTTATATGAGTTTAGGGCCCAAACTCTTACATAATTATGTTAATGAGACCTATGAGAGATTTAATATGGTGGACTCACAAACACACACACATACACAATGCATGAGCCGGGAGGAGATTGCATGTATGGTAAGGGTTTTAGCTTTACGTTAAATGCTCAACTGATCATAATGCAAGATTATTGGTTTATTAAGACCTAGGGGAGATCTAAAGCTGTAGCTTTAGAAACTGGGTGTAAGCTCGGGGATATTAGGTTTTAGAAACTTTAGATCTATGTTCTTAAAAAAGGTTGTTTGCATGATTGTTTGGAGGAAAAACTTAGATGGTTTAGGGACGGATGATGCTTGTGTTTTTCGTGTTATTTCATATATTCAAACTTGTAATATTTACTTTTATGTGTTTTTAGTTTAGTTAAACAACAATCAAAATTAATTAAAGAAAACCTGCGTAGCAACAATATGCTAGGAAAATCTCAAACTGATAACAGACAGCTCTTTGAGGAAAATTATACTTGTTATTGTCACTGTACACAACCCGACCCTAATACACTTACTAGGTAATACCGATTGTGCGCATCAATGTTTATAACATCATGACTAATTCGCAACACTTTGAATGGAATATAAAAATGAATACAGGAAGTTGCTTTTTCAAAATGTATAGTTAGGACAGCTTTTGCAAATAACCATTTTTACTTTCATCAAAAAGAAAAAATAAAGAGAAAAAAAGCCAATTTAGGCAATGTCAACCTATCAGTTTCTTTTTTATAATTATTTATAACGAAAACCTATTAGTTGACAAATAAAGAGAAAATGAAAAGAATATTATTTGATACTCACACTTTGGAAGCATAGTTTTTGGTGTCATTTTATGGGAAAATATGACCATCAAAACCTTAATCCCAAACACAACTTAATAACTATTCTTTATGAATTTATTTTGTTTCATCGAAAATAATCGTAGAATTTTAATAGAAGCTAAATATATTTCTTTGTTAATATACAATATGGAAATGCGTAAAAAAATATGAATGTGATGGTAAAATATTTTAACGAGTGAATGTGTAAATTATAAATTCTAAAAAAAAATATTATAAATTTTGTGTATGAAATGAAACAAAATGAATTGAATTCCCTCGAAATAAATGGTTACAAACACAAGGAAACAATAAAAAATTTCTGAAATCCTAGTTGGAATGCTTTTTAACAGATTTGATATATGTATATAACTCTTCATATACACAATGCAATTAATAATGGCTTGTAAGCATTTGTGACAAACTTCAAATGAAAATTTCAAATGGGGTTGTTAGATACTTATATTATATATACAAAAAGATTAAAAAATTGATTTTAGTGTGTGCCATAAGATTAATCTATAATTTAAGTTATACCATTTGTTACTAAAGATTAAAGAACTTAACTAAAACTGAAACACAGTTATGATTGAAAAAGATAAATTTTAAACCAAGCGCCTTGAAACAAAATCTAACAGCCCAAAGCCCATTCCATCGTTACCATAATAATCAGGCATAACAAAACAACAACTCGTCACTTAAATTTGGCAGACTCACCCTTTGCACCATATTTGAATTATGCGATTTTGAAGCTCCTATTTTTACCTAGATGTTCAAGCTACCTTTGAATTAGGGTAAACACCCAACTTTTTTGTTTTACAACACGTTGGGAACTTTTCTTAAACGTAAATGTTTTAATAATAGTATTAAACTCTAGAGATTAGAGCACATATTTTGGAATGTTGCTTATCGTAAATTGAGTTAGAAAATGTACCATAGATTCATGAAGTTTATGAGTTGAAGGATTATAATGTCAAATATTTAATGAATCTTATGTATTTATAAAAGCCACTTTTATTATCAATGTTTTAAACTAGTGATAAAAATTGAAGTTAAGATCTTTAAAAGCCTCACACTCGGAGTCTTTGAACAACTTATTAGTTAGTTTTAATAAAGATTTCAATAGTTAATGTTTAAACTATTTTTAATTTAAAAGTAGCTTGTAACTTAAAAAGCGCCCGAATTTCTTTCTTACCTTAGGGGACAATGAAAGTCAATTAGATGCCATATTGAAAGCTACTTTAAAACTACATTTCTTTCTACTATTATATTCCCATCGCCTCAACTGTTATTACCAAAGCAAGATTATAATCCTGGGACTTCACTAGTTTATGTTGAATCAAATAGATGTGTCCACTTCACCCTTCAAAAACATTAAGAAAACTTTAATCAAAAGGAAGCTTTAAATGACTACTAATTAAATTGCATTGTTTCTGAAGAAAATAAGAATCTTCTTCCATATAGTTTCCTTTTTTACTTTGAATGAAGTAAGGAAAACCAAAATTTCCCACAACCGATTTCCTATGGATCCAAATCCCATAATAAAATCAATGTTTCTAAAGCTACTAGCCAATTTAAGGATCTCAACCACCAATATTTTTTCATAATGGAGGCCTAAACACATAAACATTCTTCATTCTTTAGTGTGACTCAACCAACACATACAATGGCTTCCCCTTCAACTTCTCCCGACCCTGCACAATTCAGATTGATCAATGTTTTAGTTGATCTCAAACACACACATCAGTCAACATAAACCACCGAAAATATGCCTAATGCATCATTAGGCACCCTAATTTGTTCCCAAAAAATCTACTATTTCCCTTAACTTTCAAGGTGGTCCCATAGCTTCCTCAACTTTCAAACAGTGCGAAATGTCACGTGTCATCTTTTGATTGGAGAGTGAGAAAAATACAAAATTGACATATTTGAAAAGTCAAACCAACCAAAAGCTGACACGTGACGTGACGTTCAGGGGGCAAAGTGGTGCACTTTTTGAAAGTTGAGGGGAAAAGTGATTTTTTTTTTTTGGGACAAGTTCATGTACCTATGGATGCGTTAAGCCTTCAAAATGTGTTGTATAGCAGAACTACATATAACTTACAGAGTATCAGTTGACAATTAAAATTTGGAAAAAGTGTACCTTCAAATCTGGTAATTCTATGACACATGCACACTCCACGACTTCCGCTCCAGCACGTTCTGGTTGTAATAAAAAAGAAATTAGCAATTACTTTGGTAGCTAGTCAGTTATTAGGAAAATAACAAAGTGGGTGAGAAAGAGTGTTTTTTGTCGAATTACCAAGCAAACTGATGGCAGCACACAAAGTACCGCCAGTGGCGATCAAATCATCAACCACCAAAGCTTGTTCTTTAGATTCGACTGCGCCAACATGCATCTCTATGCAATCTCTTCCATATTCCAGAACATATTCTTCTGAGATTACTTCTCCTGGAAAAATAAGTCAGACTATGGCCAAAATAACATGCTACATTTGAACTGAGACATGAACACAAGATGTAGTTCATTAACTTCGCTAATCAGTAAGATGAACAGAATTCAGCAAAAAGATAATAGCTTCATGCAACATGTACATCACAAAGACCGGTCGGGTATTTTTCACAAGGATAGAGAATATGATGTGTAGAGTTACCAGGCAATTTCTTTGGTTTTCTTAATGGAACAAACTTTGCTCCAATGGCTAATGCGATAGGAGGTCCGAAAATGAATCCCCGCGCCTCTATCCCTGCGAAATAAAAGAGAGTATACAATGCATACTTCCTTAGGAAAATTAATAGTTACATTCTGTTTTTTCAGAAGAATAATCGACACTTTATCATGCATGAACCATTAAACAGCTGGAATGATCAATCAAACATTGATAAAGAAAAAGTTTAAATTAAGAGAATGGAAGGGTAGAAAAATCACCTGCTTAATTGCATAAAATTCACAGATTATATATCACAAGACAACATGAATTCACATAATCCATACAATATCATAATGTGGCAGAAGTTATAAACAAAATACCATGAAGCACAATTAAGAAACACCTTGATTTTTATTGAATCTGTAGTCAGATTACAACATTAATAGGCAGCAGCATTCACAAGGACAGAAAAAGGTTAATTGTTCGTTGTAATGAAATATAGTAATGAACAACTATATTATCAGTAGCATATTACACTAATTAGCAATGTATCTTCAAACAACTTGTTCACTACACAACAAGTCAAGAAAGGCATTTAGAGTGAGACAATTTTTTTTGAAATGCAGCTACATACGATTCTCAAGTTTATAGTCAAAGCATGTCATCCTGAAACATGAAAGTTGAACATTCGACAGGGAAAAGTACATAACAAAACGTAGTTTCTTGCATTTACAAAGACAAACCCAAGGTTTAAAGTTTGCAAATGCGGTTCTGATATTTTCACCAATTGCGAAGTTAGACTTTTTCACTAATTTAATAACATGTCAACAAACAAGGAGATTTCGAATGTCTGTTTTCTTCTTCTTCTTCTTCCAAATGTTTTTACATGAAAGGAGTACAAACGAGAACAAAAAGAGGTAGAGTTTTGTTTGACTGCATGCCACGTGGGAAAATTAGCACAGTTTTAGTGAAATGTCTATCGTTTGCAAACAGAGGAATTCTAAAAACCACATTGGCAAACCTTCAAAACGCAGTGAAACCACTCCATTGTTTGTTTTTGTGAACTTTTCTCTAAAAGATAACCTTGGAGATATATGAATACACATATCTCAGTAAGTAAAGAAACAAAACAGGAAGTTTTTATGAAGACTTTACTGCAATTGACTCGGAGTCTCTCATTCAGCATCAATACCAGGCACTGCAAGTTTTATTCCAGCACCATGCAGAGGAAAATCTTACTAAGACATTTGCAAGCAAGCATACATAGTTACACATGGTGTAAACCAATAACCTATTCAATTTGAAGAAACGGCAGTTAAGGATCAAATATTTGTGAGAATTAATAAGGCCAAAAGACGACTTTGCAAAAGACAACAAATGATTGTGAAATGTGCTTATCTTGATACTGAATAGGTCATGATATAGCTCCAATAATGATAGTGTGACATCAATCCTTGTATGATATATGTATAGTGTACTCCTTAAATAGGGACTTTTTGAGAGCACGTGCTCTGGTCCCAATGCAGACAGTGGATAACATCAACTAGCCAGACAAACAAACGATAAGAAGATGCACCAGATCTTCATCTGACCTAAAAAAATCCTTTTCCATGTCAAACTAAATTTAGTAAAAAAGTTCCACTTGTTGTATAAAAGTTTCATATAAACACAACAAGACAACAGAAATCCAGTTGAGCACATAAAAGAGACATTTTCTAATGCCACACATTAGGACAAACACACAAGTATACTAAACTTTAACCAATCCACTGTAACAAAATGTATTATTAAAACGACGACCAAGGCCACTATAATGATGAGATAATTAAAACTTTTCACCCATAAAAAAAACTAAGTTTTGGTTGCAACGGCATTATCTTTTGAGTTCTGCTATAGTACTTAGGTTCAACCCATCATTAGGCCCCTAAACTTTTGCTCAAATTGACTATTGCCCTATGAACTTTGAAAAGGATCCGTTACCCTTCAACATACAAAAGTGCACCTGTTACCTTGATCACCAAGTGTCAGCTTCAGAAAATAAAGAAAATGACATCTTTGAAAGTCAAACCAACCTAAAGCTAACAAATGGCGTTGAAAATGAGAGCAAACTGGTGCACTTTTGTAAGTTGAAGGGGGACAACGAGGACATTTTCAAAGTTTAGGAGGGCAATAGGTGAAATGAGCCAAATTCAGGGGCGATGTGGTGTTAGGCCTATTATTTATGCCTTTGGCAAGATATTGTTGGAAGCAGGAAAATCATTAATGCCATAGCAAAGACAGTAGTTCATCATTAAAAGCCCACGAATAATACTTAACTGAACCAGAAACTAGCAAAAGCAAGTGAATAAGCAACAGATGTTAGAGTTAAAATGAAGAAAAGTTGGTGATGAGGAAAACAGCCAAAAGAAACCGGGCCAAAGAGGAAGTAGCATAAAAATAGGGTCCACCCCTTTTGAACAAAAGTGGGCAGCTATCACCAACAACTATCAATCCCACCCAAATCAGATCCCCCGGCACATGCTCACTACAGCAACACTGGAGAGGCAAATAATAGCCGCTCAAAGGGAAAAATATTACGGTACATCCACTACCAAAACCCATTAGTCAAACAACAAATCACACTGTACCCCAATTTCACATTGAGGAACATAGCATTTTATAAACACATGCACAGTCACTTTCATTGGATTAAATTAATCAAATCCCTTAAAAACTAGTGCCGTTTGCTCATTCAGCAAATGGGTCCTACCACTTTCAATCCCAGTTCAAAGAGACGGTAAAAAGAAATTGAAAATGAAACCCATTACAATTCAAAACTGGGGGCATTTGTTGTAGGGAGCGTACCTGCAACAACTGAAATGTCTCTGCCCTTGTAGCGCTCAACGAACAAATCAATTGTATCTTTAAAAGCTTTGGGATCCAGTAGCAGAGTTGTTATATCCTGGAACATGATACCTGCCATAGTCATCCCCCAAACAAACACCAATTTCAATAAATAAATAAAAAAAATAATAGACGGAGATATCCTGTTTGTTTGTCCTTAAGAACAAACCAAAATTCTCTAAAATGGGAATTTTTTTTGTGATGATTGAGAAGAGAATAAAAAGGAACCTGGTTGGGGAAAATTGGGGACAACACGAATCTTAGATTGGATGCCATGGATACGAGGATCTTCGTCTCTAGAAGCGGACATTGTATGAAATGGTGAATATGATAACACAGAAAGTAAAGAAAAGAGATAATGGATAAGAGACTGTGAAAAGCCTCTCTTATATTCAATTGATAGTCCCTTTCCTCTAGCCTATATATGTAGCTAGAGCTAGCTAGCTCGTAAGAAGTTGTTGAAAATGAATATAAAAGAAGAGAGAGATAGGGAGAAGTATTTATAGAGAGAGAGAGAGGGCTCTCTGCACAAGGAAAGAAAGAAAAGGGGAAGAAGGAAGAGAAATGTTTAGTATGGGATGTGGACTATGCAAAAACACACCAAATGGACAACTTTTATTCCGGGCTTCAAAGCTAGTCGTTTTTTTACTATTTATTTTTTACTTTTTACCTCTTCTTGTACGGCTTTGTGTTGTCAAATTTATCAAATTTCAAACTAACCTGCATTGTTAATATGGTTGTCTCACTTTTGTTATTCGGAATTTGGTTCATATTTAAATTTTTTTATCAAAAAAATGTTTTCAAGTTGAATTTAAATTTACATACGATTTTTTATTTTGTGAAAATCAAATGTGAAGTCTCGCTGCTCAAATTGAATTTTTTTTAATTGAAGGTTAAACTCGATCACTGTTAAAAATAAAAAAATAAAGGAAAAATCATAAAAAACATAAATTATTCATTAGGAAATTAGTAATTTGGTTTCATTTGGATTTTAACCAAAACTAATAGATTATTTCGATTTGGTGACATCCGATTTCACTTCTAATTCTTCTTGGTTTGAATTATCAAAAAACAATTCTTCTTGGTTTGATAAAATTATTTTATTATATAGTTTAGTTTGGACCAAATGCTATTTTAATTGTTTTCAATTACACTAGCTATTTTGTAGAAAAGAATCATTACTATCAAATTTCACCACATTTTCTTATTGAGACCGTACCAAACAAAACTAACATAACATCATATTTTCATTGTTTCTTCTTTTTTTTTTTACGTAAATTATTGCAAAGAACAATCTTCTTCTCGAACCATTATTCCTCTCCAGTCGATTTAAATTCACCTTTCCTCAACAAGGCAGTGCATACTAGGCTTGCGATGACGCAACATAACACTCTACAAATGGCTTGGACATGTTCATTTTCAATTATGGGGTCAAAACGTTGTTGTTTTGCTTTGTATGATAAACAGTTTTTCATAAAATTATGTGCACAATGGTTCAATTAATCACGCGACATCAAAGTAACGGTCAATGTCTCTACTATTTAGACTACTAAGATTATGTATAAACTTGTGCAAATAGTTATATTAACTTATACTTTGTTTTCAAGTAAAGTCTAGTTTCCGGTGATTAGGGTGAGATCGATGCTCCAATAGGCCTCTTTCTTGTTGTTGTCCATGCAAGTATAAGAGAAACATATTAACCTGTTGATATTTAAAAGATATGTATTCTTTCCATTTAATAATGTAATACCAAATGAGGTAATTTAAAAAAAAAAACTTTATGGTCAACAAATAAAAATAATTGCAATATGGGTTAATATTTTGTGACAAATGAAAGACAATATTAAGTGCGGAGGCAAAGGAAGAAAAATGTATAATGAACCATTAGTACAATTTGATTTTGAATTACAGGGTAAACTTGAAAATTTATCATGAGGTTTAGTTGTACTTAAAATTTAATAAAAAAAAATTCAAATTACAGCTTCCATTTTGAAAAGGAATATTCAACAAAACAGTCAATTAAACCATGATGTTATATTTTTATATCTTTAACCTAAATTATATACACATTTTCTCCGGCAGCAAATAACCCCGCTGCAATTGGGGTGGGGAAGCCTTGATTAAGGCAAATTGTATTTGCATTTTGCAATGAGATTGTACTGATGGTCTAGTGGACATACGACGCACGTGCGTATCACACGCATGGGTCATTTGGATTCCCTGACGTGGTAAAAAATGTTGCAAGACCTTTTTCTTTTTTGTTTTTAAGTAATTTTACTAATCATTCCAAGTGAAAATAGAATTATGTATTTTTAATAAGTTGGCATTTTTGAAGAGGTTTCGTGTTAGATTGAGGACATTTCACTTCTAGCTACTTATTAAAAGTTTGATTTTCTATTATACTAAATCGATTTCATACTTCTCTACTATTTAATTCCTCTCACCCTCCCAACCATACCTGATATAGTGAACTTAATTCATTTAGATTTTTCTATACATGATACATTTTTTATATAAACAAGAAGAATTTTTATTTAGATTATTTTATACCGTGTCTAATCATGGTCAAGGCTCTTTATCCCTTTCATTCTTCCTATAAAGATGCTTAGTAAAAGTTGAGTATGAACCTACTCCCACATAATTAGTCTAAATTGTCAATTGAACTCCGTCTTATATGTAGTAAAATGTTACTTGAAAATGAATTATACAAAAAGTTAATAATTTCTTTATTAGTCTTCTTTTTAACAGGAAAAGAGCCATTTCACCCTCGCCCCCAGGCCCTAAGTAAGTTCCATGTTCTAAAGATATTAATTTGAAGAAGTGAAGTGACTGACAAAAAAATTTGAGCCACAATAAGTAGCTTAAAAACTAATGATGACATAAATAAAAATAAATCAAAAAATCTACATCCAAAATTATTGGAGATTGAATATTTGAAGCATTTTCATTACATTTGCATAACTTAATTTTCATGCCAATTAAGAGATAGAGCTTCATAAGTAAACTCAAATGGAGTGAACAAACAGTCAAGCTAAAGGAATTAATTAGAGAATGTTTTCCTAATTATCCAAAAAAATCGTTTTTTAATTTAAAAGTTATTCTCGAAATAATAATTGTTGGGCAAGACAAGTCCAAATTCATTTGTTGTTGGATCATGTGTGGTATGATCATTCGCTCCATGCATTATATATGTTATTCATTTGATTCATGTATTATATAATATAATATCTTTTGTATCTCTTCGGAATATATTATGTATAGTTTTGTTAAAATGATTTTTATCTTAAAGGACAAAAAAGTTAATAAAAAATGTGCATATCAAAAGCATGAAATAAGTAACGAATATATATTACGAGAATGGTAGCTTCAAAGACATTCCAGCGAATGACAAAACTCCTAGGTCTAGTGTTCCTAAACTAGTGTTACACTAAAATTTCAATTTGGATAAAATGACTAATTTTATCTATAAAGATTTCTAAAACAATTGCTTAGCTTTTCAGTTTATAACTTTATATATACAGAAATACAATTCAGGGCAAAAGTTAACACATAAAACGTTCGGGTACTTGGTCCAAAACTCCAAAATGAGGGAATTCAGCCTGTTCTGCTTGAAAATTAATAAGTAAAAAGTAGTAAACGTATTTAAACAACAATAAATTATTTTAGAAAAATGTCGCAAACCCAAAGGAATATAATATGTCCGTAAGGGGAAAACGACAAAAGAAGTATCCAATTGCAGGGAACATAGAATCAGTCTTACAAGATTTGGGTCAGCTGTAATTTGTCTGACGTGGCGTCACTACTGCTGTTCTGCTTTGATGCTTGTTTTCATGCTGTATATGTTTATATTCATA
>CAOJBI011135498.1:0-18176 GCA_948277035.1 Euphorbia corollata | reverse complement strand
ACTAAACCCTAGACAACTTTTTCAGTTTTGATTTTCTGACTTTTGACTGATTATCCTCATTTCCATTGCGGAAAGAGAATGAAGGATATGAAATGGAGTTTTTGGAATTTTGAAATTTCTAGGGCACGGAAACCTAAGCGGAAATTTGGTTCCAACTGGCTTTTGCTGATCCTCGGTGAACTGACGTGGGTAGAATTTTCGTCATCGGGATAGAACGGACCGTGCTAACAACGTGTGTCATCCAATGGCCTGAAATCTAGTTGGTAAGGGTAACTGTGGTGCATAAATAGATCAAGTCAACATCTCAGTAAGATGATAAGACTCAGGGGTTAGGTTATCGGCTTAAGGAAATCGCCTCAAAACCTTCTGCGTCCCTTAAGGAATAGAATTCAATTTAGATTCTATTTTCTATACTTTCTCAATAAGAAAAGCTATCATTCCTAATTAGGACATTCATTGATCATGATAAAACTCTATTCTATTTAAGAAATATCATTTTATTTAGGAATTACATCCTAATTGGAATCCTCACTCTTCTAATTTTGGAGTCTCTAAAAACTATATAAAGGTCCCAATATTCAAGGTACATTATTCTAAATTTTCAAACTCCCTACCTTCTCTCTTGAATCCGTCACTGACTTAAACATCAGAGAGGTTATACCGGTTACACGACTAGTCCTCCATAACAAACCTCAGTTTTGCAGGAAACCTTCGACAACCTTTGCAAGGATTTTGGGGAGTCAAAATCTCAGTCTGAGAATTAGTGCGTAGCGGCATTTTCGCTGACTAATCCTTCAATAACCGGTACAAAAATTTTAGTATCAGAACGATATATCTCTTCATTTTTAAATCAAATATATTCTCATTTTTGCTTGTTATACATATAAACACTTATCCAAATCACCAATTTAATTTTTAGTTAGTTAATGTTAGATATCAAACAATAAAATAATCAAATTTTTTATGAAATTTAATAATTTATAAACTTTCATAGCATATACATATAAACTTTAATCACATACTTCCATTTAAATTTTTTCCAAATAAAAAGTACATTCATATAACAAAATATATCACCTAAATTTGTCACATTTTAATATTATCAATGACACCTAAATCAATAGCAACTTAACTTATACTACTGTTGGACCATGTTTGAGTGATTTAATTAATCAGATAAAGTGAATGAGTTCTTTTCGAGTTTCACTAAGTTTCAAAGGCTCTAGCGGAATTTAGTTAAACAAAAGCCTCTAACGTAGATTCTGAAAAATGTAATACGTATTCTCCGAGTTTTTAAGCCCTTTGAGATTTATCAGATACAAAGGAGTTTTATTCCCTCTGAGATTTTTTTCAGTATACAGATGCAATCAAATTCTAAAATGCAACAAATAAATGAGTTCAAAGGTTAGATATTACAAACAAAGATTTTTATAGTGGTTTAGTCTCTGTCTAATCCAATCATTGGAAACTCTTATCCAAGCTTTAATCCACTAGTGATTTTCCTTTAAGGGTGGATAATAAACCGTTACAAGTTTGTTGCATATTAAACTACCCTCCTTACGATCACAACAAGAGCTTTACTAATAAAGAGAATATCGTCCACTCTGTATCTTGGCTCTGAACTTTACCAATACAATAAGATTGTACTTAAAGTATATAGGCTCACCCACACTAACTCAATCACAAAGCCGGTGTTTTATAAGTTTAAATGAAAAGGATTTGAGTTCCTAAACTTTATTCAGAATATAGATGATTTGAAATGAAAAGTTTGCTTTATCTTTGAGAGTGAAGTTTTGCTGCGTTTTGAGATAGTTTGATTGTTCATGAAAATAATTAATACTTCAGCAAGTTCCTCTGCTGGAACTTTGCTCCTTTATATAAGCTTGAAATTTTCCCATTGGACTTGGACTATAGCTAAAATCCAACCATTGTAACTTGAAATTAATATTTTATCACCAAGGAGCTTAAGGACATTTATTCGTTTATCAATTCATCTAGACTCAACTAATTTTCTTGTTTAGAGATAGAGAAATAGCGCTGAAACGAACATTGACACTTTATATGTTGCAGGGGAGAAAATGTATTTTTTTTCTCCTGACTGTCAACATCATTTTGTCATTTTCTCATATATTATCCCTTTTTACGTAGTTGAATTAGATGCAAGGGTATGAGAAAGTTGACTCACACAATTCCTTGGGATTTGTCTTCAAATAATTTGAAATTAAATTCCTCGCATGTGATTCGTCCTTAAACCTGTTAACTAAGAGGATACTTCCCTCCAAGAAACTCTTCTAGCCTTTGATACAAGTTCTGAGATTTTCACTTCTTCTTTAACCTTTGAAGACTCTGAGTTGTTTCTGCCTTGACTAGAATCTACTGGTGACTGTAAATACTTTCATCTTTACTTGCGTCTAAGTTGCATAACTGCCTTTGAATCTAATTTCTCCCCATAAATAGCAAAACATCCCATGAGTATCCTTTGAGATCTAACTTTACAAGAGAGTAGTTGAATCCACTGTTATTTTTGTACTTAATTTGTGACCTTAACATTTGCCTTTTATTTGTTTTTACAATAACAACAAAATGAATAGCCATCCAAGTTATATATGAATAATTATTGTCAATATAACATTTATAAAAGACTATTTAAAACATTTTGATAACATTTTTATACTAACTCAATCGGGTTATTGATCTCCATGAAATGGAAATAATCATTAACTATTCTACAACAATTGAACGAATGTCGTGCCACAAATATTAATAAATGATATATTGAAGAAATATAATTTTGAGTTAATGTAACAAAAATCGATATATCATTTAGTTAACATACAAGTTTTATATATATGCATTAATAAAATCACATGACTTCTTTTCAATAAAAGACACAAAATTTCTAATTTGAAGAAGTTCAAAATGTATTTTTTTTGTTGGCTTGAATCGGTTATATTAATATAAAACATATATATATGTGTATGTATGAAAGTAAAAAATGCTATGAACAACAATGGAAGTATTTGTGCCTTAGTTTGACAAATATTGTAAATGATCTCTGTGCTGAAATTTTCAACACCCACAATTAAAACATGCTCCTCTCCCTAATGTTTACATTTACATATGTACTGAAGTCCACACCTTCTCCTCTACCCCTATAACACATAGTTAATTTCTTCGCTATTTTCTGTAGTAACTACAACTAAAAACTCAGCAACACAATCTTCCGCAATAGCCATTGACTAATTTTTTTGCTCCAATATTTATCAATTCACTTATGTTTTATCAAAGAAAGCACATTCAACACTTGCATCTGAAGTTGATATCGAAATTTGAGACTTATTATTTAAGTAGTTAATAAAATCAAGTATGGGAACAAAGTTGAGTGTATGAGAATGACATGTGAGAAATTTGAAAAGATTGGGTTTCGAAGTAAAGGTTAAGACGATTTTAAGCTTCTTTTTTTTCCAAAGCGATGCATAACAATCGTCTTCAAGAGCAAAAATGAGTAAGTAGAGATATTATTAAGATATGTTGCTGTGTGGAAGCGCATCTAAATCTGGGTTTACTATCCGTACCTTGTTTTACATTGTCATCATACGAGAACTATTTTTGGTTTATTGTCTCACATCCATTTGCCTTTTTATAAAAAAATGTCAATTGTATATCAGGTCAACTAGGTCCTACCATTAATAGTTGTATCTCCGTATATATTTTTCTCAAGTTAATTTCGCTCATAGTATGTCAACTTTACATGTTTTATTAATTTAGTACATGAACTTTAATTTTTCAATATATGAGGTTGTAGATGATCACTTATTGTATTACATATGACTTGTAATAAAAGGTTGTCAGTTCCACTTCAACATTTTCATGAAAGCTATTCCAACAAGGGAAAAGACCATCCATTTCGAAAATGGCATGTGAATAAGTGATGAAGTAATCCAAGTCAAGTACATTTTAATTTTTGTTTCCTTCCCGGCAAATTTTGTCAACCTAAAGTGAGTCCTTGCATATTTCCAACTCCTGAACGATTATCGGGCTTTAATTCTTTGTTTGCCGTTTGCACTCTATCCTTCTCCCAGTGGTTTTCTTAGGTGCTTTACATTAATTCTCTAATAATGCAGAAAAGGGAATAGTTGTTCGCGTGAATTGCAAGATACTTATCGTGATTTGGATCCATGGACAATAATATATCCTTATAAGTTATTCTAAAATTAATATACTTATTCACGACTAATAATTAGATAAACCTGATTTGGCAAAAAAAAGGTAAATGGGAAATTAAACTACGACGGGATTTTAGGAGCATCACAGTTTTGGAAATTCAGAGTTTTGAAATATGGAGTGTCATTTTGGGTTGAAATTTTTTTGCAGGGGGAACAAATGAAAAAAAATATGGAGCTAACTTGGATTATTTGCTTGTAGGCATGTCAATTTTAAATGGATTTTTTTTTTGAATGAAATATTTTCTTCACAAGTGTTTATACATGATATTGTGAAAAAATAAAGTTCATGTATCAAATTGGAAAAACATATATAATTGACGTACTATAAACGAAATTGACCATATTTTCTCATCAATTTATATATTTTTCTAGTTCTTGATTCAATCAATGACTTTGAACATACAAGAATAAAGCTTTTTCATGAGACACGTACTCCCACTCTTTAAGCACACATATTTAAACTGTAATGACAGTTCTGAACCACAAATTATTCATGTATTTTATCCATATTGCTTCTCATTCCAATATTCATGATTCCCAAGCACTAGATTTTGAATCCATTCGTTATCTTTCTCTTGAGATCTAGCCTCCCAAAGAGACCCTAAAGAGAAATGTAAGGTGGATGAGATGGTGGATATGAGAATAAGAGAAAATCTTTCTAGTTTGATTGGATAAAAATATTTTACTTTATTCCATGATATACATTATATTTAATGTAAAATGTTATTGGTTGACTTATTCTCCAAATAAAACAAAATTAGAAAAATATTTTATACTACACAACATCATGGTAATATTTTTCCTTGTTGGAATAATTTCTCTAAGTGTTTGTGTGTCAATGCCAACATTTTATTACAGTTTATATATACCGTAACGATAGTTCCTCTACAACTTCATGATATTGTGAAAATATAAAGTTTATGTACTAAATTGGAAAACATGTATAGTTGACGTACGATGAACAAACTGACCTCATTAATTAATACATATTTTCTAATTCTTGGTTCATAAACTCGAACATACATGAATAAAGCTTTTTCAGTAGACACGTACTCTCACTTTGTTTGCGCAATATCTAGAATGTAATGACAAATATAAACCACAATTATCATGTATTTCATCTACATTCCTTCTCATCCCCAATATTCTCGATCACCGAGCACTGGGTTTTGAATCCTCCATTTTTGTTTTCTTGCAATTTTATCAATTTTGTTGATCTATGGGGTTTGTACCCACAACCTTACATTTTTTGATTTCTTCAATATGTCTAGTATAATGAAATCAAATTTTATGCTATTCATGAATAATCGTACTTCTAAAAAAATTTAATTAACTATATAAAATCATGTTTATGGTTTTTTTATTATTCGTTAAATTATTATATGATACAATGAAAAAATAAATAAATTAGTGACATACGAAATCATATAGAAAAATCAAATGAAGACTAAATACATGTTTAACCCCCTCAAACTCGACAAGTTTTGCCAAGTGCTGCCTTGAAGTTTTTCTTGTCTCTACAAACCTCTAAATTTGGTAAAAGTGCACATGCGAGCTTCCTCAATGTCACATGTCATGTTTGATTGTTTTGACCACTTTTAAAAAATCTCTGCCCAAGTCGCCTCGCCTATGCTCTATTTTAAAGGTCGCCGCCTGACACCGACTAGCACTAGACCCGTCAACTAGGGTTTAATCCCCGCCTAGGCCTTTAGAAGTTCCGACCCCCGACTAGTGCCCAGTGCTTTTTAAAACATTGATTTTGACTTTTCAAAAATGTCTTATTAGTGACACACAATATTGAAGGGGCTCCTCAATGCACATCAATACATTTGACATTGACGAGGCTCGCGAGTGCGTGTTAATCATGGACTCACTTGGCTAAACTTGCCAAGTTGAAGGCTTAAACATGTACCAATTACCAAACAAAGGCTTTAAGCTAGTTAACAATCATGCCCTATAAGCCCAATGGGTAATGTAGGGGCTTCAAACTAATTATAGCCTAAACTCTGATACATCCCATGAAAATCCATGTGACAAACAAAGACTTTAAACAAATTGACAATCATGCCCTAGAAGCCCAATGGGCAATGTGGAGGTAGCAGAGGGCAAAGGGGAGAAGTATTCTTCACACCGCTCGCGCTTTTCTCTTCTGCCAACCAAAAAGAAAGAAAATGTTTAACCAAACAGACCGTATAAAAAGTTCCTTCCTCACTATCATCAACACCTAAAAAGTTCACTCTTCAATTCCTCCTCTCTCTTCTTAGGGTTTCTTCCGACCAAATCTCTTCTGTGTCAGATTCCCCGATTGACCTAAATTTCTATTTGCTTCTTATTTCAATTGTTCGATTCCTCAGGTGAATTGAATCCCGTGGTTGCAGATTTTGCATTTCTTTGATTGCGAATCTCCGGCTCTTAATTGTCTCTCGCCTCCATTTTCGAGGGTTTTTTCTTTTCATTTATTGCCGGCAGATGCATACGATTAATACCCGATCCGGTGCCGCGTGATCGCGACCTCGGATTTAATCGGGGCGGTTTAGCTCTTGTATGGAAACTCGGAGCCGGAAGCGGGCGGAGGCCTCCTCAACAGCCCCTTCATCTTCCTCCTCCGGTCCCACCACTCGTGCTCAGAAACGAACCCGTCTCTCTGCTGCTGCTGCTACTTCGTCTTCCACCTCCACCACTGCCACCGTCACTCCCCCTTCAATTCCCAACACCCGTTCTCGCTCTACTCGTTCTAACCCTGCGCCTATGGACCCCAGTATCCCTGTTGAATCATCATCCCGTTCTCGTCGTAACAAGAACGAATCTTCTGACAAAGGAAAGGAGAAAGAGCAGGATGTTAGGGTTCGTGAGAATAGGGAGAGGGATAGCTTTGGGTTAAATATTGAGTCCGGAAACAATAACCCTAATGACGACGATGATAATGATAGTGACGGTGGTGGCATCGGCACTTTCCATCAGAATTTAACTTCGGCCAGCAGTGCTCTACAAGGCCTGCTGCGCAAGCTTGGGGCTGGGCTTGATGATCTACTACCGTCTTCGGGCATGCCATCTGCTTCATCATCTCATCAATCTGGGAGACTGAAGAAGATTTTATCAGGATTGCGAGCTGATGGGGAGGAAGGGAAGCAAGTAGAAGCCTTAACTCAGCTCTGTGAGATGCTATCGATTGGAACTGAGGAGTCATTGAGTACTTTTTCTGTGGATTCTTTTGTGCCTGTGCTGGTTGGATTGCTGAACCACGAGAATAATCCAGACATAATGCTTCTTGCTGCTAGGGCAATTACGCATTTATGTGACGTGTTGCCTTCATCTTGTGCAGCTGTTGTGCATTACGGTGCTGTTTCCTGCTTTGTTGCAAGGTTGCTTACAATAGAATACATGGACTTGGCTGAACAGGTTATTTTTTTAACTTCTCAAAATTGGATTTTTTACAAAGAATTGGTGTCTTCTTGCTGCCTTCTCGTTTTAAATGACCATTCACTACACTATATTTGTTGATTGTTTGGTCATTATATCTTCTTGCTCAATTTAGATGGCTAGTTTCTATTCTATATATCCCGGTTGGAAGTCTTTACAATTGGAGTTTACTACATATTAGTTGGTTAATGAATTTTTTTAACTATGAAACAGTCCCTACAAGCTCTTAAAAAGATATCTCAGGAGCACCCTACTGCATGTTTACGAGCTGGTGCTCTTATGGCGGTGCTTTCTTATCTGGATTTCTTCTCCACTGGAGTCCAGGTAACTGACATCTGGTTTTTTAATACTTTTTATTGGGTTTAAGGCTGATATCTTTAGTGCTATGAGTATCTTAATTAAGTTTCATCTTCTTTTACATGGTGCCAGCGGGTGGCTTTATCTACTGCTGCAAATATGTGCAAGAAACTCCCTTCAGATGCAGCTGACTTTGTGATGGAAGCGGTTCCTTTGTTGACAAATCTTCTTCAGTACCACGATGCAAAGGTATGATGGTTGGTGCTTCTTTCACGTAGAGCCAACAGGATTTTCCAGTTTACCTCACATGTCGTTTCTATTTGTGATGATTGTAGGTATTAGAGCATGCTTCTGTTTGTCTGACCCGAATTTCTGAAGCATTTGCTTCATCTGCGGACAAATTGGATGAACTTTGTAATCATGGATTGGTCACACAAGCTGCATCTCTTATTTCCACGAGTAATGCCGGAGGTGGACAAGCATCTCTAAGCCCACCTACATATACGGTAAAACAAAGTTGTGATTTCTGATAAGATAATTTGTAACTGGCGTTCTAACACGAGACTTGCAGGGTTTAATTCGACTTCTATCCACATTTGCAAGTGGATCCCCTCTTGGAGCCAAGACCTTACTTCTTCTTGGAATAAGTGGGATTCTTAAAGATATATTGTCAGGTTCTGGTGTTTCAGCAAACTCTTCAGTTCCTGCAGCTCTAAGTAGACCTGCAGAGCAGGTGCTTCCTGTTTCATTATGTGGGAAATTAAACTACCTTGAGAAATTTGCATGAATGTGATATCTAATAGTAATATTTTTTGATGTACAGTTGTATTTGTCTTCATAACTAGTGTAAATTGCATGAGTGTCTTCTCATTTTTGTTTCAGAACTCAAATTCTAGCGTTGACTGTTGATAAATATAGATAACCTCTATAACTGGACTCATCTCTACGTTCTTGTCCTATTTAATCTCTCTCTCCCTCCCTCCCTCCCTCTCCCTCTCTTTGTCTGTCTATCAATCTATGCAGTTCTAGCATCATAGAGCTGATTTCACCTCCAGTATTTAATTTTTATATAGAATCTTTCAATGTTGTAGGCTTGTAGCTTAAAGCTTTGTATATTTAGTGGTTTTGCAGTCTCACACTTTGTTCTTATTCTTTCCCTTGTTTTCATTGCTTAGATCTTTGAGATTGTCAACCTAGCAAATGAGCTTCTCCCTCCGCTCCCTCAAGGAACAATCTCTCTTCCTGCCAGCTCTAATATGTTTATGAAAGGACCTCTGATGAAGAAAACACCTCCAATCAGTACTGGGAAACAAGATGATCACAATGTAAATATCCCAGAGGTTTCAGCCCGCGAAAAGTTATTGAAGGATCAGCCAGAGCTTTTACAGCAATTTGGAATGGATCTTCTTCCTGTTCTGATACAGGTTAGTTTTGTGGCGTTTTAATCTTTCTTTAAGGTTCTTCCTTTAGCAGATAATCATGGAGATTTTTTGTGCCAGCAGATATATGGTTCAAGTGTAAACGGTCCTGTTCGCCACAAATGTCTTTCAGTTATTGGAAAGTTGATGTATTTCAGCAGCTCAGAAATGATTCAATCCTTATTAAGTGTCACAAATTTATCTAGGTAAGCACTGCAACACGTGGATGAAAATTTTATGTTCTAGTTGTCCGTGACAGTAATTTATATAGATTATTTTCTCCTGTAGTTTCTTAGCTGGTGTTTTAGCATGGAAAGATCCGCATGTCTTGGTTCCTGCACTCCAAATTGGTGAAATTCTTATGGAAAAGTTGCCTGGAACTTTTGCCAAGATGTTTATCAGAGAGGGTGTGGTTCATGCTGTAGACCAACTTATCTTAGCTGGAAATCCAAATGCGACTCCTAGCCAAGCATCTTCTGCCGAGAAGGATAATGATTATGTATCTGGGACATCATCTCGTTCTAGACGTTATAAACGTCGCAGTGGTAACTTCAATTCCGAAGGAAATTTATCAGAGGAGTCGAAGAATCCTGTTCCATCGACTGCTGGTTCACCTCCAACTTCTATTGAAATCCCATCAGTTAATTCCAATCTTCGTTTGGCAGTCGGTGCATGTGCGAAGGCTTTTAAGCTCAAGTATTTTCCATCAGATCCAGGGTCTGTCGAAGTTGGAGTCACTGATGATCTCTTACAACTTAAAAACCTTTGCATGAAGTTGAATGCTGGTGTTGAAGACCAAAAGACTAAAGGAAAAGGCAAATTGAAAACTTCCGAGGCTCGTAACTTTGAAAGTTCTGCTAGTAAAGAAGAATATTTGATTGGGGTGATTTCTGAGATACTGGCGGAGCTAAAAAAAGGGGATGGTGTATCCACTTTTGAGTTTATTGGTAGTGGGGCTGTAGCAGCATTGTTGAATTATTTTTCTTGTGGTTATTTTTCCAAGGAGAAAATTTCAGAAGCTAACCTATCAAAGCTTCGTCAACAAGCTCTTAAAAGATTTAAGCTGTTTATTTCTTTTGCTCTTCCATCAAA
The DNA here is from genome assembly GCA_948277035.1 of Euphorbia corollata. Classification (NCBI taxonomy): domain Eukaryota; kingdom Viridiplantae; phylum Streptophyta; class Magnoliopsida; order Malpighiales; family Euphorbiaceae; genus Euphorbia; species Euphorbia corollata. The sequence continues at coordinate 7,723 of CAOJBI011135498.1, read as the reverse complement.
TAGTGATGAAGGGAATGCTGCTTCCATGACTGTCTTGGTTCAGAAGCTTCAAAATGCTCTGTCATCTTTAGAACGCTTTCCTGTTGTTTTGAGCCATTCATCTAGGTCATCCACTGGAAGTGCACGTCTCTCATCTGGGCTTAGTGCTTTGTCTCAGCCTATTAAGTTACGTCTCTGTCGAGCTCAAGGAGAAAAATCCCTCCGTGATTATTCCACCAATATAGTCCTTATTGATCCATTAGCAACTTTATCAGCTGTTGAAGATTTCCTATGGCCTCGAGTTCAGCGTGGTGAATTTGGTCAGAAGCCCTCTGCTTCAGTGGGTAATTCTGAATCTGGTACCACACCCACTGGAGCTGGTGCATCTTCTCCTACTTCCACTTCCTCTGCCACTCGTCGTTCTTCTAGATCAAGATCCTCTATTAACATTGGAGATTCAAATAGGAAGGAGACCTTGCCGGAGAAAAGCACAACAAACTCATCAAAGGGAAAAGGGAAAGCTGTTTTTAAGCCTGCACAAGAGGAGTCAAAAGGACCACAAACTAGAAATGTGTCTCGTAGAAATGCTGCTGTTGATAAAGAGGCACAGATGAAACCAGTCAATGGGGATTCTAGTTCTGAGGTATGGTATATTACTCTGTGAGCATCTTTAGACTACCACTTCTATAACTTCAGGTTAATCTAGCACTGTACATAATTTATTCTTCTTAGTACATAATTTATTCTTCTTAGTACAAACACAGTGCCTAATAACTGGAGAATGTTCTTCCGGTTTTGTTTGTTTTGTTTCCAAGAAACTGAAAGAGGCCTTCAGCACCTTTCTTCCCTGAGATGAACTAAATGTAGTTTTGTGAAGAGAATGAAACATGTAGGAAATGTGATTTTCTTTTTAAACGGAAAAGGAAAACTAGAAAACCTCATTATCGTCTCTTTCAGATTTCATAGTATTCTTCTCTTTATGGATTAGTTGTTGGATATCCTGATCCATGCACTTTTCAGATATCTATGCCTCATTTTTTTCATAGTTTTCTCCAGTCTAATTGGTCTCCAAGGAAAATGCTGGCTATTAGAATCTCACCTCATTCATGCCTTCCCCTTGGTAACAATACAGTTTATTTAAATTTCTGTGCATCTGATACCCGTGCCGGATACGTGTCCCGTATGCCGGAATGAAGATTGGTACATCATACTTGGAACTCGTCAATGGTGAACTGAAACCAGGATGAAAACAAACGGCTAACTGGAGAAGATAATGAAAAAGTTGTTCACTAGGGTAGGGTTTCTTTTTAGCCTTATATGCCAGGCCTTTTTCCCCGTAAAAAGAGCACCAAAACTCAACAGCTTTATAATTTAGAGTTACAGCTGGAAATACAAATCAATTTTAAATAGAATTTTGGGGTAAACTCATACCTCTTACCCAATGGTTTTCTCGTTTATATATCTATTCATCTGACTCCAACTCTTACTCTCCCTCGTGTAACTCATATATCCACTGGTTTTTGCAAGTTTTTTTATTCTCTCTCTTCTTCTGGAATTACTTCTCTCCTTTGTAACTAACTTCTTTTCAAGTTTCATGTGAAAACCCTTTACAATTTGCGGAATTATCCTGCAAATTAAAGCCATGACAATTTGATTGAATTTTGTTATCAATTTATGTTTAAGGATGAGTTGTTGCTGTTTTAGTAAGTAGAGCATTTTGTTTTTTTCCGTGCTAGACAAAATGTTATGGTCTTTAATTTTTCCGTACCCCTGTACCCGTATCCAATACAAGGACGGTGTCCCCGAATCCTAAAGTCTTAAAAATACCATGCCGGACACTTGGAACCACACCTGCATCCGATACCCATACCCAAGTCCAGGTTATATAGATGATGATATTTTTGGCTCCAATATGTAATGACTTGCTAGGAGCAAATAAGAATGGTGAATGGGGTGTAGAAGAGAGATTGGGGTAGTAGAGCAGAAATAGAAAGAATTGAAAATAGGCAGAAGAGGGATTAGGGCGCAACTGAGAAGAGAGAGGAATAGAGAGAAGGAAGAAGGAGAATAAATTAATTGATGATTCTTTTGATTAACGATATTGATATTACTACAACTACAAGGATAACCCTTTATTTAGAGGACAGGACAGCTGCGGAACCCAAAATAAATTAGCAATGCTAATTAATTTGCATTAGAATGACTACTTTAGCCTTAAGGAAATAACACTAAATTGGCTAATAATTTTAGGCTTCTAGCCAATTTACTCTGCTGCTGCTATATGCTTATAAGTAACAGCATCTTGGTAATCTATGCTCTTCATGGACTGCTCCTCTAAATTTGAGTGGTTTTGAACTTTGCAAGGTGATGGAATTATGATGCTGTGAAAGTAATGTTGATTTATCCTATAAAATCTTGAACTTGCCATCTTCTTCAGAACTTCATGTTTTGTTTTTCGTTCTGCCAGGATGAAGAATTGGATATATCTCCTGTTGAGATTGATGATGCTTCTGTGATTGAAGATGATGATATTTCTGATGACGACGATGATGACCATGATGATGTAATTCTCTGATTACCTTATCTTAATTTTGAATGCTTGAACATGTCCTTCCCCACCTGTGTGGGATGAAGGTTTAGTTGATTGGTTGATATTACATGTCTTCCCCCCTTTTCTCTAGCTTCTTTCTCATTTTTTCCTTCATTTTTGTTCCCTTGTTGCTCATTTCCCTTTGCATGCTTGGTGAGATGGTGCTGGTCAGGTCATATTATTTGATAGTGTATTATGATCTGTATTTCTCTCTCGTTTATTAGCCATGATTTTGAGTTATCAATATCAAAGCTTTGTTGTGGTAGCATTAATCCATTATGGGTTTTTTGGCCTATCAGTTTTTTATTCTGATAAGTTTGATTTCAGTTATTGTTTGATTTTTGGGAGGATGACTAATTTGGTTGGTACTCATGCTATTGTGAAGGATAGTTTATATTGAGTTTGAACTTGTAATCTTTAGGAAATTTTTAGTTTGGGGTCTTTATTTAAAAATTGACGTTTTTTTATACTGTGTTGATCAGTGAACATGATGTAAAATGTTCACAATCGTTTCATCAAACATGTCCTCTTGTATGCTTAATAATATTGTTGATAGGTCTAGCTTTGAATGTATGCTACAGTTAAGATTGGTTGGATAGTCATCCTATTGTGTGAGAAAAGAACATCAAGACTGAATATTGACTTTTAATCCTTGAGAAATTTTACTTTTGAGTATTTATTTTGGAACATTTATGCATATCAATGTATATAAATAACTGTATTAATGAGTAAATTTGAAGAACAACATTCTGAATTTATTTCGTCGATTGTCTTCTTGCCCACATAATGATATTGTTTATAGGCATTATAGTCTGTTGTGTTAAATGGTAAATTTTCAATCGAATTAATATTTGTTCATTTTCTGGGGTCCAGGATCTCATGTGATGTAGATGATGTGAAACTTGTTTTAATAGAGATAGGACGGAGGGTTTGACAAGGATGTAATGTATGTAGATTGATTTATGAAGGCTTAATACATACTTAGCACCCTAAATTTGACACATTTCACCACTTGCCCCCTTAACTTTGAAAAGTCTCTAAACTTGGCAAAAGTGCACTTGCCAGCCCCCTCAGTTCCATGTGTCACACCGATTGATTTGACTTCTCAAAGATGTCAAATTTTTATTTTTCTCTCTAATCGGAATGTGACATGTGGTACTGGGGGGGCTAGTGAGTGCATTTTTCCAAGTTTAGGGGGTTTGTAGAGACTTTTCAAAGTTGAAAGGGGCAGATGACGGAAGGTGTCAAGTTTAGGGGGCTAGGTATGTATTAGGCCATTTATGAACTTATAATTCGAGGGCATGTGATTTAAATGAAGACTTAGATGCGGGCCGTACTAAAGCTTGTTTCATTTAATAATTTTACTACTGGCAATGCTTTTACAAATGGATCTTAAATAACGAAAATCATACATCCGAGTGGTTTGTGGTTTTCTCAATGGTATTTAGTGAATTTTCCTTTTCCTGTTTGAATGCTGGTTGGGTTGTGTTGCACAACATTCAATTATATTGATTTTAGTTTAGTATCGTGATAAGTTGGGATCTGATTCTTTATTGTACCAGTCTCCTTTAGAATCTTCCATACCTTATACACACATGTAATTTGATTTGGTTGCTGTTCCAGGTTCTTAGAGATGATTCTTTACCGCTTTGTATGCCCGAAAGAGTTCATGATGTAAAATTGGGTGATGCACCAGAAGATAGCAGTGGTGCACCAGGAACAAGTGATGTTCAAACTAATCCTGCTTCAGGTTCCAGCAGCAGAGCTGCAACTCTTAGGGCCTTAGAATCTAATGAATTTAGGGGTGGTGGCTCTTATGGCTCAAGGGGTGCCATGTCTTTTGCTGCTGCAGCGATGGCTGGTCTGGGAACAGCTAATGGTAGAGGTTTCAGAAGTAGAGATCGACAAGGACGACATCTACTTGGTAGTTCTAGTGATCCTCCAAAATTGGCCTTCACTGCTGGTGGGAAGATGCTCAATAGGAATTTGACTATCTATCAGGCCATCCAGCGACAACTTGTGCTAGATGAAGACGACGATGATCGGTATGCTAATAGTGATTTCATCTCTAGTGATGGACTACGGCTTTGGAATGATATATATACCATTACATACGGGAGGGCAGATGGCCAACCTGAAAGGCTTGCTGCTGGGGGCCCAAATTCTACTTCTGTATCGAAGTCGGCAAAAACTGGTTCTTCCAATTCGATCTCTGATGCCCAGTCGCATCACATCTCTCTTCTGGATAGCATCTTACAAGGGGAACTTCCCTGTGATCTGGAGAAATCAAATCCTACTTATAATATCTTGGCACTCCTACGTGTACTAGAAGGTTTGAACCAGCTGGCACCACGTCTCAGAGCCCAGTTAGTTGCGGACGATTTTTCTGAAGGGAAAATATCAAGTTTGAACGAGCTAAATCCTACTGGTGGCAGGGTTGCTGCTGAGGAGTTTATCAACAGTAAGCTCACTCCTAAGTTAGCTCGTCAAATCCAGGATGCGCTCGCTTTATGCAGCGGGAGTCTTCCATCATGGTGTTATCAGTTGACTAAAGCATGTCCTTTCTTGTTCCCTTTTGAGACCCGCCGACAGTATTTTTATTCGACAGCATTTGGCCTGTCTCGTGCACTAAATCGTCTTCAGCAGCAACAGGGTGCTGATGGTCATGGATCAATGACTGAAAGAGAGGTCAGGGTTGGGAGATTACAGCGTCAGAAAGTACGAGTTTCAAGAAACCGCATTCTGGATTCTGCTGCCAAAGTGATGGAGATGTATTCTAGTCAGAAGGCATTGCTTGAAGTAGAATATTTTGGTGAAGTTGGGACAGGGTTGGGCCCAACCTTAGAGTTCTATACACTTTTGAGTCATGATCTACAGAAAGCTTCATTAGGAATGTGGAGGTCAACTTCATCTGATAAAAACTCAATGGAAATTGATAACGAAGAAAACAAGGATGGAAAGTTTGATAGCTGTACTGGTGCTGTGGGTGATGGAGATGTTGTTCAGGCTCCACTTGGTTTGTTTCCTCGTCCTTGGCCTTCCAGCACCGATGTGTCTGAGGGAAGCCATTTGTATAAGGTCCTAGAGAATTTTCGGCTGCTTGGACGTGTGATGGCAAAAGCTCTTCAAGATGGACGCCTTCTGGATCTGCCACTTTCGACAGCATTTTACAAGCTTGTTCTCGGTCAAGTAAGCAAAATTTTGTTGATTTGATTTACTTTTGTTAATTTGGTCAATAGTGGCACGATTCACATCTCCTCATGTTATGCTATACATTTCAGGAGCTTGATCTGTATGATATTCTCTCGTTTGATGTGGACTTTGGGAAGGTTTTGCAAGAATTGCAGGCCCTGGTTTGTAGGAAACATTTCACAGAACCTTTAAGCAGCGATTGTGATGCTGGTGCTGATTTGAATTTCCGCGGGACACCCATTGAAGACCTTTGCTTGGATTTTAGCCTTCCTGGTTATCCTGACTACATTTTGAAACCTGGAGATGAAACTGTAATGCCATTTTAGCTTCCCTTTTTCATGCATCGTGATGCCTTTTTACTTCTCACACTAAATTTCGTGCTCCTCTTAAATCCTTAGGTTGACAAGAATAACTTAGAGGAATACATTTCTTTGGTAGTTAATGCAACTGTGAAGACTGGCATTATGAGACAGATGGATGCATTTAGAGCTGGGTTTAATCAGGTACTTCCGTTTTTCTGTTCTTCTTTTAGAGTTGGGTTTAATCATGTAATTATGTGTTTGTTTTATATGTGGGCATGCATATTTGTTAGGTTTTTGACATCACTTCCTTGCAAATATTTTCTCCGCACGAATTAGACTATTTGCTTTGCGGACGTCGAGAGTTGTGGGAGGTAAACTTCTGTTCCTCAGTTTTTGGTTATTATTCACGACTGAATTCATTACTTGTATAATTTTCTGATGGGTTTTGGTTACAGCCGGAGACCCTTGTCGATCACATTAAGTTTGACCATGGATACACAGCCAAGAGTCCTGCAGTTATTTATGTATGAAATCTTATTACTCTCTAGAGGAGTTGTTGACATAAGGGTTATACATAATACTTATTATTTTTATCATGTTTGTAGTTATTGGAGATTATGGGAGAGTTCACTCCTGAGCAACAACGTGCTTTCTGCCAATTTGTTACTGGTGCACCCAGGTTACCACCTGGTGGTCTAGCAGTATTGAATCCAAAACTAACTATTGTTAGAAAGGTGAAACATAGATTCTATGATATTTCGTCATTGTTGCGTAATATTGCTTTAGTCCAGTAGTTCATTGGCTATCAATACAGATATTTAACTTGCTATTGCTTTCGGGCTAGTTTGGGATTGCTTTCCCAGGCTGCTTTCTTGAAAAGCTCATTTTCAAGCTTTTCCATGGGGTTGTCCTGAAAAGCTCCAGAAATCAATAGCAATCAGACCCTAATTAAATAGTATTAAGAGTCAAAATCTTTGTCCAATACCAAAATATGTTATTGTATGAAAAAATTACGAGTAGAGCTTTTCGCGACAGCTGCAGTAACAACACTCTTCATTGTTTAGTAAAAGCTGCTAAGATCGTCTTTCATTTCGCATTTTAAGTCATTTTAGGACAAAAAATTGGTTGTTGCTGTGCATGACCATCGGGTACTTGTATGCAGCACTCTTCATCGGCAGTGAATACCGCAACCAATGGATCTGGTGCTTCAGAATCTGCAGATGAAGACCTGCCTAGTGTTATGACCTGTGCTAATTACCTGAAGCTTCCTCCATACTCCACTAAGGTAATAAGTTTTGGATGAAAACGGATGCCAAAAATCATTCTTTGTCGTAATGTATTGTAATTGAATGTTGTGATGCTAACAAGTGGTGTGATATAAACAGGAAATAATGTACAGGAAACTGCTGTATGCAATCAATGAGGGGCAAGGATCTTTTGATTTGTCGTAGATCGTGACTAACTGGATGTGCGTGCATTGTATAACGTAAAGGACTTCCAGGATCATCATTACAGTTTCTTCCTGGATAAATTTGATAATAGGAAGTAGCGCCAGTTTCTGCTCAATAATGGCTTCTTTTCAGTGGGCCTATAAACTAGTGGTGTCATCAAGGTGAGTATCTAAATTGTTAGGTACATTTTTTGTACACAGGATATCGTC